>JANBXA010000588.1:35862500-36100000 GCA_030556225.1 Cricetiscus sungorus
GGGGGAAGCCACCCAACCACGAGGCAGGCAACACAGTGGAAAGAGGGCATGTGCAGACCTTGCCAGGCCTGCTAATATCACACAAGCAAATGTGAAGGCTGATTACAGCACCAGTAATGTCTACAACTAATGGCACACTTAATGGTAAAAGTTTTATTTCATCCCCATCCCCATGCCTGTTTTTACCACCCACAATCAGCACCACACTAGTGGTTACATGCTATGGAATAATCCTTTTGTACACTATGAGGATGTATCTTTGCCAAAGCACTTTCTGATTGATTTAATAAAAGGGCTGAATGGCCGGTAGCTAGAGGCAGGAGGTATAGGCGGGGCAGCCAGCCAGAGATGCTGGGAAGAAGGGCGGAGTCTGAGGAGTCACAAGTCAGATGCAAAAGAAGCGGCAGTTCATAGATGAGGTAAACAAGTCTTGGGGCAGCAAGTAGTTTAATAGAAATGGGTTAAGTTGTAAGACTTGAGTGGAGACAAGACTAAGCTACTCCCCAAGCATTTATAATTAATAAGTCTCTGAATGGCTATTTGGGAGCAACTGGGAGACACAGAGAAACTCCACCTACAATTGTAGTTTGCATTAATACTAAATAATGGCCTGCATGGGAGCACACGCCTGCAATCCCTGCACATGGAAAATGGAGGCAAGAGATTCAAAAATTCAAGATTATCCTCAACTACATAGAAAATTCAGGCCAACCTAGGATACCCTATCTCAACCCCATTCAAAACAAAGGAAAAAAAAAAAAATCCTAACTAAATAAAGTTCAGAATGGATGAAACAAACCCGTCACATTTACAAATGCTATGATTGCTTTATACTGAAAATCCTAAAGAAATGTACAGGACAACTGCTGGAATGAATTTAGCAAGATTGCAGTATATAAAATTAGTACAGAAAAGTTGAATTCTTATATTAGTAGCAAATATCTAGAAAGTGAAATTTACAAAAGATAAAAGTAGAACCAAAACTACCTTGGAATAAATGTAATAAATAGTCAACTGAGGCTGCTGCATTGAAAACTACCAGCCATTCCTGTCTAAAAGAGAAGCTAAATAAATGAGAGGGTATAACCACCTTCACAGTGGTTATAATGGCAGTTTTTTAATGGCAGTTTTCCTCTCATTTAATGCAACCCCAATCAATTCTCTAGCAGGTTTTTGGGGTTTTTGTTGTTGTTGTTTTGTTTTGTTTTAAGTTAGTTTAAACTTTATATGTAAATTCTAAGGGCACAGAATAATCAAAGAAACTTCTGCAATAAAAAGGTTACAAGAAACTGGTGATGGTGAACACCTTTAATCCCAGAACTCAGGAAGCAGAAGCAAGCAAACTCTGTGAGTTCAAGGCCAGCCTGGTCTACAGAGAGTTTCAATGCAGACTCCAAAGCTATACAGAGAAACCCCGGGGGGAGTGGGAGGGGGGTCATAAAAGAATTACACTGCCTGGTTCCAAGATTTACTCAACATTTTGGTATTCAAAGCAACTTGGATATACTGGCAAAGTTACATATAGTCAGTAAGAAGTGGATTAAGAAGTGGATTCAGAAATCCATTCTTGACTAATTACCCCCGCCCGTGGGCGCATCACTCGTTTTTTTCTGAAAAGGGATTTCCTTAAGTACATAGCCCAGGCTGGCCTGAATCTCACTATGTGGTCCAGGCTACTTGACCTGGAACTTGTGATCCTTCTGCCTCAGTCTCCCTAGAGCTATGTAGCCCTGGCTGTCCTGGAACTTGTTTTGTAAACCAGGCCAGCCTGGAACTCACAGAGATCCACCTGCCTCTGTGCTGGGGTTAAAGGTAACCATCACCAGCTGGTTACATAAGAAATCTTATCAGGTGATAAAAATAATATGATGACAATTGCATGAGTGTATTCATATTTCAAAACTATGTACTTCAAATATGTTTTATTATATCTTAATAAAATTGAGAAAAATAAAAGAAAAAATGGTAGCATTTATCAAAACTATAAATATGCACCCTACTTCTAGAAATATACCCTATTGAAGCCAGGTGAAGTGGTGAATATCTGTAACCACAATGCTTGGAAGGTCAAGGTGAGATGATACTGAGCTCCAGACTAACTGAAAGTACACAGCAGGAACCTGCTGGAGGAATGGGACGGGTAGGTGGGAAAGAGGGAAAGAAGGAAAGGGGAGGGGGAGGAAAGCAAGGGAGGGAGGGAGGGAGGACGGAGGAAAAGATAAGTCTATTGGGGTTGATAACATGGCTTCATGAGAGCTACACTGCCTTGAATATGGGAGGCTCTAGGTTTGATCCCCATCAACCTAAGAAGGAAGAGAAAACTCAAGTGTGGTAGTGCACACCTGAAATCCAAGCATTCAAGAGGTCAAGGCAGGAGGAGGACTACTTCAAGGTCAAGGCTAACCTGCATGACATAGTCCATTCCAGACCAGCCTGGGCTATAAAGTATGTCACTGTCAAAAAAAGGGGGGAAGGAGCGAGGGAGGGAGCGAGGGAGGGGCTCTTTCATGAAATACTATACTAATCAAACATGTCTTGGGCCATGTTTTCAATAACTTTTAGTTTATTACATACCAACTTCCTCCCATAATGTATGTTTTAGTTTCCATTCTCTTTTCAAATAATATAAATCCAAAACACATGAGATAAACAAGAAATGCAAAGTGTTTTCTAAGGAAAAGTTAGAAGCACTAAATTTACTCTAGAAGTCATGGCTGTTGTCACTGACAGGATCCCCACTATAAAGTCTATAATGTTCCATTTAATTGCAGCACATTATGTAGATCGCTTTTTGCAATTAACCTCCAAAAGGAATTAAATATTAATGACTGCCTGAGATATAAACAAGACATTCATACTCTGAACAATGAAGGAAAAAAACTCTATTCTGACATACATTTTAGATCTTTAAAATATATTTAAATTGCCTTAATTTAAATATTAATTTAAATATTATGTTTTTCTTTTCTTTTTGAGGCAAAACCTTGCTATGTAATCCAGATGGCCTACAATTTGCTATTGTCTTACTTAAGTTTTCCCAGCACTGAGCTTACAGGCACATGTCACCATGCCCAGCTAAGCGTATACATTTTTTGTCTTTAAAATGTTGCTGGCACTGAGATGCAGCTCAGTTGATAGTGCCTGCCTGACATGTGCAAACCCCTCTGCACCAGGTAAACTGGATGTGGTAGTGCATCCCTGAAATCTAGCATTTGACAAGGATCAGCAAGTGAAACAGAATTTGAAAGTCTTCCATACATTCATAGTGAATCCAGGGCTAAGCTACCATACATGACACCATCTCTCAATATATAATTTTTAAAAACATTGGGCTGGGAAGGTGGCTCAACAGGTAATAGTAGTCACTGCACAAGAACAAGGACCTGAGTTCAAACTCCCAGCACCCATGTAAAGTCAGGTGCTGCTACATGCCCTTGTAACCCTACAAGAGCATGGAGGAGCATGGCTGGGACTTGCTAGCCACCAGCCTTGCTTCAAGTTCAGCAAGAGACCCTGTCTCAAGAGCACAAAGTGCAATGTGATAGAGCAGGACCCTTGATATCTTCCTTAGGTTTCCATGTATGCACAGGTGAGACAGGTGAGCACACATGTGTGCGCATGTACACACACATACCATATACATAAACACACACAAAACTACCACACACACACAAACACACACTTGCTTATCAGTGTCAAAGACAGCTCCCTTGCTATCAATTGGGCAAAAAGGAAGCACAGATATGGAATTTGTATTTATTATCACCATATTCACTAATTTTTTTTTAAAGGCATAACTCTGGCTATCTGGAACTTGCTATGTAGACCAGGCTAGCCCCAAACTCACAAAAATTCACCTGCCTCTGCCACCCAAATGCTGGGATTAAAGGCAATAAGCCACCAACACCCCTCAGTAATAAGTTTTTAAATTTATTTTGTTATTTAAGTGTATGAGTGTTTAAGTATGAGACAGCATGGATGTCTGTACACCACACATTCATGTCTGGTACCTGATATGGATAATGGGAACTGAACCCTGGTCCTTTGCAAGAACAACAAATGCTCTTAACCACTAAGCCAAATCTCCAGCCCCAGTAATTGTTTTTAAAATATCAACTAAATATGACATACTTGGCAATATCTAAAACAATACTAAAATGTGAGCCTTGTTTGTTTAAAAACACTCAGTTATGGCAACAAAGTAAATACTATGGGATTACTTATGCAGAAACCATATTGAATACTGGTAGATTTCAAGCCATTTATATTTTAATGTAATGACTTGTTTACAAGTAAGTCAGAGGTGATCTCAGATGCAGCTTGCTTCAGATACCTGGAATTAGAATAGCAGTTTCATTAAATATATATGAATCCACTATGCAGAGACACTGCACCATATTGATGGAGCCCTCATTAATTTCCAATGATGTAGCCACTATCATATTTGTGTTCTAAAAAAAGAGGGATAATCATTTGTCTTCATCTCAAAAATCTTGTTTTTTACATGTTTCAACTTAGTTAAATAAAAATCTAACACTCCAAAGCATTTCTACTGATGTTCATTAAACTTCACCTTTTCTTTTCTATGTATAGAGAATTCATACACATATGTACATATATAATGTACACACAAATTATCTCTTGATATACAACATGAGAATGAAATACAAGAAGTGAAGGTACTGAAATTACTTTCCCTCAAAAGGAATAAAATTCATTTAGACTTCTTGTCCAATTATAATTATAATAACTGACAAGGGTTTCTACATCTAGTCCAAAGATTAAAAGGTGGCAAAATGCAGCAACGGCCCCCAAAACTATGGCTGAATGTTTAAAGTGTTGATGGCGTTTCTTTTTCCTTTAAACTAGCACCCTGGAAAATTAAATCTAAAGAGAGAATTGGTTTTAAGTAGATGAAATTTGCCTTGATAAAATAGTATTTTCAGTTTATAATACTTTCAATAATATTCAATAATACAGAAAAGTACAAAATGCAGCATAGGATTTTATTTCGCAAACGTGATCAAAAAACTGAACAATCACTAACAAATGTATACACAAAAAGATTGGAATGGACTTTCGTTTCCCTGTATGTCTGAAAAGAAGCACAGGTGTGGAGTACAACAAGATTGCTAAGTCCCTTCCAATTTCTAATTAACAGGTTCCAACATTCCTGTCAGTCCTGTTAATAAAATGGACAGCACTCTGTAGCCTGTGCTTCTGTACAAATTTCCTCACTAAGCCTGAGAGCCAAATCCAAAAGGCTCTTCCTTCCTCAATGGCTGACTTATACATCATTTATGCATTTGAAGCCAGCCAAAATTTCTGTCCCCTTCGTGCTAACCTTTATCGATTTAAGATGTGTCCACTAATCAAAGGTCCTTTTCCTAACCAGTTGTTGCAGGATTTCAAGCTTTTGTTTCTTCTTCTTGGGTCTCACCATGTAGCCCTGGATAGCCTGGAACTCTCTAGGTGGAGCAAATCGGGCACAAACTTAACAGAGATGGAGGCTCATGCCTTTAATTCCGTAACCCGGGAAGCTGTCAGTTCAAGGCCATCACAGTCAAGACTGCATTGAGAGACCCTGTCTCAAAAAAGAAAAAAAAGAAAAGAAAAGAAAAAAGAACAAAAAAAAGTTAAGAAAGAAAGGGGGGTGAAGGAAAAGAAAAAGAAAGTTACAGAGATCCACCTGCCTCTTGTCTCCCAAATTCTGGGATTAAAGTCGTGCACCACACCTGCCAATACAGCAAGTTTCTTTTTATTATTTGTTTAACAAATGGTACTTTTGTACAGGGCTTTTCTGTATAACAGATCTGGCAATCCTGGATCTCACTCTGTACACAAGGCTGGCCTCCGAACTCACAATGATCCACCTGCCTCTGCCCTTTGAGTCCTGGGATTAAAGGTGTGAGCCACCACTACCAGGCAACAAATAGTACTTTTTATAATTTTAGTTGTGAGTCTAGCCTTTAACAGCTGAGCTATCCTTCCAGCCCCCAACAGTACATTTTTTTAAACAAGTAGATTACTTAAAAGAATAACATAAAGCCACTTTCATATCAATTAAAATTTTTTCAATTATTCTATTCTTTCCTTTTTTAATTTTATGTGCATCAGTATTTTGCCTGTGTGAGGACATCAGATCCCCTGAAACAGGAAATACAGACAGTGTGAGCTGTGAGTTGTGAACCTGGGTCCTCTGGAAGAGCAACCAGCACTCTTAACGGCTGAGCCATCTCTCCAGCCTGTCAATGACAAATTTTTATAAATAAATTTTCCTTGTAAAAATAAAACTAATTTCCTTTGAGTCACTCAATCGAGCTACAAACACAGGGGTTAGCGGTGGGGAGGCAGAAACCATGCCTGCCATTCTTTGTTATATGACTACTCTAGTAATGTTTAAAAACTATTTGACTACAAGATTCACCTAGATAAGTAATATAAAGTATGGGTCCTCTCCCCACCCCACCCTGAAAAAAATTGTAACAGGGGCCAGAAGTTTGCATTTTAAATAGGCACCCAGATGATTCTTTAATATGAGACAAGTCTAGAAATCAATGACCTGGAAATTTTATTGAGTATACAAGAAAGCCTGCAAAAATATCAATTACTAAAGAGCAATAACTAAAAAAAAAAAAAATCACTGTTGAGCCTTGCTTTTTTGTCTTTCAAAACAGACTTAAACATTTAAAATTTGAAGCAAACTATCTCCAGGCTTTCTTCTCATTAAATTATTCTCATTCCATATGCCATTTTAGGCTCTACTTGCTAACAAAATTAGAAAGCAAAGTGCCAAACTCCTAAAACTTAAATGCAACATTTATTATATTTATTTACTTACTTGGAGGAAGAGAGTATGTCTAGGAGATCAGAGAACAACTTATAGGAGTTGGGTTTTTTCCTCCCACTATGTAGCACAATTACCCATTGAGCCACATTGCCAGTCCAAGAAATTATTTTTATATAGAATATAGGTAATATCTCTTCATAGGTGGGAATAAATTAACTCTTAAATTTACTTGAACTATGTCTCAAATAATCCCTTCACAGTGACCCTGTAAGGTAAACATAACTATTAATACCATACTTAGAGTGAATGACTAATTTTCACTAAATTTACACATTAACTAGCCAATCTAGAATTGAAAGTCAAGAGGGCTATCATACTTGTTAGATATATTTCATGCCACTAAAGAAGAGGAGATATTGGGAGGCAGAGGCAGGCGGATCTCTGTGAGTTTGAGGCCAGCCTGGTCTACAGAGTGAGTTCCAGGACAGACTCGAAAACAATACAGAGAAACCTTGTCTCAAAAAAAAAGAAAGAAAGAAAGAAAGAAAGAAAGAAAGAAAGAAAGAAAGAAAGAAAGAGATTAAAAAGAGAGAGAACAAATTAATTTTATTTCTATTTCTACTTGCAATCTAAAGGCCTAGGCAATTAATATGCCATTGTTTCAGGCTCTTACAGAATAAAATAATTAGAATCTTAACAAATAATTCTTAAGGTTTAACATACAATTTCCCATTATCTGTTGAGTCTTAGGGCACAAAGTTGATAAAGTGACTTCCTAGGAAAGAAGCCCTGAGGGCTGGAGAAAAGACTCTGTGGTTAACAGCACTAGATACTCTTCTAGAGGACCCAGGTTCAATCCCCAGAACCCACATGGTGGCTCAAAACCATCTGTAACTCCAGTTCCAGGAGATCTGGCTCTATATATACAGGCAAAACACCTGTAAAATAAATCCCCCCCAAAAAAAAGTCTTAAAAGGTGTCCATAAGGCCAAGGACCTATGAAACATTCTTATGCCTAAGTTCCCTCCTGCAAATGCCCCAATATCAGCATTCTGGAGGCCAAGACAGGAGATCTTGAGCTTGAGGCCAGTCTAAGCTACCTAGCTAGTTCAAGGCCAGCTGAGTTACAAAGCAAAATCCTGTCTCAAAAGGGTGGGGGGGGGGGTGTAGAAGGTAGTCAGGCAGTGGTAGTGCTCTCAAGCAGGTAGACCTCTGTGAGTTCAAGGCCAGCCTGGTCTACAAGAGCTAGTTCCATGTCATCTTCCAAAGCCACAGAGAAACCCTATCTCAAAACAACCAAAAAGAAAACAGTAGGGGGTGGGGGTGAGGGCTGGAAAGAAGGGTCAGTGAGTAAGAACACTTGCAAACATAAGGACCTGAACTCAAATATTAGTACCCACATTTAAAAGCTGGGCATAGCCTCAGGCACCTGTAGCCTGAGCCCTATGAGGGACAGTTAGCTAGTTCCAGGTTTAATGAGAAACTCTGTCTCAAAGGAATAAAGCAGAAAATGATACAGCAGGGTACTAGGAAGCCTTTGTCCTCCATGCATATAGGTGCACACACACGCGCGCACACACACACACACACACACACACACACACACACACACACACAAATTAGCATGGTGGCACATGGCTAATAAGTCCAACACTCAAAATAAGGCAGAAATATCAAGAATTTAAGGTTTGCCTAGGCTACAAGACACATTCCTGGTCAACCTAGGCTATATAGCAAGACACTGTCTCAAAAATAATAAAAAAAAAAAAAAGTAATAATAAGGATGGAGAGACAGCACCGAGATTAAGAGCACTTGCTGCTCTTCCAGAAGACTTGGGTTCAATGCCTACAATTCACATGACAGCTCACAACCATCTGTAGCTCCAGGGGATCCAATGTCCTCTTCTAGCCTCTGGTGACCGTCCATGCACATGGTACACAGATATACATTGCAGGCAAACATCCATACATACACAATAAGTAAATAAAAGTCTGTCAAATGCACATCAGTTATGCTTTACTGAGTCTAAGTGGAAATCAAGTGTGGGGAGGTTGGTGTGGCTGAAATTCACAATGCAGCCAATTCCTTGAGAAACTCATGGAGTATATATATCCATATGTCTTCTAAACCCCCAAGGATCAGTGCCTTCTCCAAAGTGTTCTGCCCAAAGAGGGTGCTGTTTCATAATTTGCACATTATATATCACTTAAAATAGATGAACATCACTTACTAATTAGCCTCACCAACAAAGTGTAAATTAATTGTTAATCTGATAAAACTCAATACAACCAACAATTCAGAAATACTACAAGGACAGAGAAACACAGCAAACAAAGCCAAAGAGACTCAGCAAACAAATTCAGACTCTTCAGCAAAACAACTACATCACTAACTATCTGATACAACAGCAATATCACAGGCAGGCAGGCAGGCAGGCAGACAGACAGACAGAGAGACAGACACACACACACACACACACACACACACACACACACACGGAGTGGGGGCACTTTGGGACTGGCAAAAAGAATGTCAAAAGCCAGAGGAGAGGAGTCCATGGAACACTGTCATCTAGACATGACCTAGTTGTTCCAGTCTTGAACACACAGCAGCAGTGGACATCTGCCCTTCAACGTTTCATCACAGACAGGTCCAGGTGGTAGGGCTGAGGGAAGAGCATTTTTCAATAGTGCAGCCACTGGTATTTGAGAAAAGGTTCAAAGGGAAAAGAAGGGGAATACAGTAGGTAATGAAGGACATGATCTCAATACACTTTATATATATATATATATACATATATATATATACACAAATGTGTATATATGTGTGTATACATACACACACACACACACACACACACACATACACATATACACACACACATTTCAAAGCTAAAAGAAAAATTGCAGAGAACTTTAACAAAACTTCTCAAAAAACCTAATAGTCTGGTAACACATACCTGAAATTCCAAACTTTTATGCAGAATAATATAAACTTCAAGGCCAGCCTGGACCACCAATTGAAGTCTTTATAAGTAACCAATAATATAACAACAGTATTCCCTCACTTCCATTGTTCATGCATTCCAGTTGACTACCTTTACTGTATTTTTTATCTTAAATCATTCAGTCACAGCTACACTGTCTAAAGCAAAATAAAGGTTAATTAGGAAAAGGAACCAATTAAGGAAATTAACAACCCTATTATGACAACTATAAACACAGCACATTGTGCAATTTATGCCTAAAAACCTTGTCTATCACACTGTAATCTACCTTTCATAAGACTGAAACTATAGAAATATATGTGCTGAAAATTTTATAGTACCTTTAATCTCAAACTACCTTTTACTAAACCACTTCACCATAAAACCAACAAACACTTTGACCAAATTTTGCACTTGATCTTCAAAATACATAAAGTCACTCTCTCCTTTTAACCACCAAGCAACCAAAATGCACCTACTTCCTAGAACCACCTCCTGGGTTCCAATCTCTCAAGACCTAAAGTCCTGGGAAGTCTCAGGATCACTTCTTATGATGAGGGAACGATACCCACATAAACTCACCACGAGATTGCTCATGGTAAAACGCTACAGCGCCTGGAATATAACGTGCACCCAACAAAAAGCCAACCATTACCTATCTCTAAAGTAAGTGCCTAGAGTCTGTATTTTCTTCCTTTGCACGATTGAAGTCCAACTGAATTCACTAGGACACGTATATACACACACAGCAGGTTTTCCAATTAATTCGTTCAATCACAGCAACAGTATAAAACCATAGTAAGTTTTCATAACACTTCTCTTTCCATTCTGTAAGGAATTAAACACTCCAGTCCCCTATTTCCGGCCAGAGATCTGTCTGGAGTCCAGCTAACAACACAAGGCTTGGAAGCAAGTCGAGATTTTCACTGGCTGGAAAGACAGGTACGAGACAAACTTCTGCGTGCCACAATAAAAACTCCAAGTTCAAAGTAGGCCAAAGTAGTCCAGAGGCAAGCGGCTACGGACCTTTTAAAGGAACGACGCTCCCTTTTTCCAACCCCCCCCCCATCCGATATTGAAACTAACCACACCCTTTAACCCCACCCCACCCCACCCCCCGAGGTGCCTCCAAGCATCATCCAGGACTGTCCTCCCACCCTAGGAATCCAGGGTCTCAGACTCACAGAGTGTGTCCGCACACGTTCACCATCAGCTTCAATGAGGGGTTCCGGTATTTGGTAGTCTTACACCTGGGGCAGCCCTGGTCGTCCATGGCGTCTCCTCTGCTTTGGCTTTTTCCCGGACGCCGGCTTCAGCCTCTGCAACCTACAAGCACCCCCAGACCCGACGTCAAGCAGGATCCTACCAACAGGCACTTGGCCGGAATGGTCCTTCACGAAAGAGCGCCGGCTGGAAGCGAGGCGCTGCAACATAAAAGTTCCGGGAGCAAGTTCTCAAGATCCTGGCGCTACAGTTCCACCATAACCTTGGGTGAGTCAGGTCAGTATTTGGGAATGGGAAAAGGGATGCCTTTAACACACCCGTTGCCTGATTACATTTTACGTGGAACTATCTCGTACAAGGAAGATAAATTCGTGTGTGGTTTGGAAATATCCACGTGATTTCAAAGATGTTTGCTGATGTAGTCATAACACTGACTAGTACTTTCAGAAAGTTGGATAGTCTGTGCTGTTCATGTCTTTATAATTGTGTAAATGGAACATAATTTTATTTACATATATGAAGATTAGAAAAATGCTAATTGTGGTGGCTCACACCTGTTATACCAGCACTTAGGAGGCTGAAGCAAGAAATGGCCATGAGTTGGAGCCCACTCTAGGCTACCTAGTGAATTCCTTACAGCCCGTACTACATAGGGAGACCCTGAGTCCAAAATATCAAGGTAAAGTCTATTTGTTTAAGTTCATGAAAGTTATCTAAACGCTATTCTTTGCATCAATAATACAAAAACTTACTAAATGTCTTTTTTTTTTTTTTTTTTTTTGATAGGGTTTTTTTTTGTGTAGCTTTGGAGCCTGTCCTAGGGAGCTAGCTCTGTAGACCAGGCCGGTATGAAACTCACAGCGATCCACCTGCCTCTGCCTCTCGAGTGCTAGGATTAAAGGCATGTGCCACCACCGCCCAGTAAAATACTTCTATAAATAATATCTTGCACCTGTTCCTCACAAAGGCCTTCCCCCGCCCTCCCCCCGTCCCCGCCCTCCCCCCCCCCAAGACTACCAGGCATGCTAAATTGCACCACCTGACTCTCATATGTCTTACCCCCAATAAAAGACTACATTTACTTTCCAAAAATACTGAATAGAAGATTATTTTATAAAATAATTCAATTCGAGCCAGGTGGTAGTAGTGCATGCCTTTAATCCTAGCACTTGAGAAGCAGAAGTGGGTGGATCTGTGAGTTTGAGGTCAGCCTGGTCTACAGGGTGAGTTCTAGAACAGCCAAGGTTACACAGAAAAACTGTGTCTAGAAAAACGAAAAAGAAAAGAAAGGAACGAAGAGAAAAGAAATGATCCATACAACACTATTTCAATAATCCCAAAATCTGACAGCCTGACTTTCTTTGGGAATTGTAAGCCACATTCACTGTATTAATAAGGAGACTTTAAAAGCTCTATTAAATAATGAACTATTCTTACTGTAAGGGACACATCTTATTCATCTCCAAGACAAGGACTTATTGATACTTAATGAATGAAGACTAATGAATTAATAAATGGCTATCAAATAACAGTAAAATATGGACATTTTTAATGCCAAGCATTTCTTGTAATTGCCTCCATCTAGCTGAAATTCTGTTTGAAGTAAACTTGTTGACAAGGTTTTGTGGTTTTGTTTGCTTGCTTGCATGATTTAATGACTTGTGGTTTGTTTTTAATACATGTGTATGTGCGTGGGAGTGTGTGTGTTAATGTGCCACAGCAGGCATGTGGTGGCCAGAGCACAACTAACAAGAGTTGTTTCCCCACTTCTACCGTATGGGTCCTGTAGATTGAACTCGGGTCATGGGGGTTGATGACAAATACCTTTATTTGCTATGCCATCTCATCAGCCCTGTTTCATGTTTTGTTTTAATGTTAATTTTATTATTTATTTGAGAATTGCACACAATTTATTTTGATCAAATTCAACCCTCTCCCTCCAACTCCTAGGTCTACCCTTACCCAGAACTACCTACCCACCCAATTTTATGTTCTCTCTCTCAATATATAAACATCAGTGACTCACTTTATAAACTATATTCTCTCCTTGAGTATAATATTGTTCACTAATAAAAGTTAATCAAATCCAAGTTTACTAAATTAAGAAACATGAAAAGCCATGCTAATCTGAAGGCCTGTCATCTGGCTCATACCGGCTTTAAAAGTGCCACAGCCAACCTATTGCCAAAAGTGAAACTCTCCAAAAAATAAAGGTAATTTTAGGGTCTTTACATTCACCAGGCAGCTTCTGGTGAATTAGTGTGGTTCTTGTGCCATGAAAAAAAGACAGACAATTTAGTCAATACTATGTGAGGATGGCATCCACTCAGCTGGCACTGTTGGTTGTTAGCACCAGGAAAGTCTTTGAAAAAGACAACTCCTAACCACACTGTAAAGTGAATTGCTCTTTTTTTCCCTTCAAGCCTTAAGATCAAGAGAAAGCAAACACTAAAACCTGTAGGAGGAAAGTGCTAGCAACTTTTCCATTTGCCATGTAGGCAACTGCTAACAGAGAAGCCCAAGGACAACAGCTGACTTGGAACTCTGTCAGTTACTATGAGCTTAAAGATACACGCAGTAGAAAAATGCTGTTTATAGATACGAGCCAAGGCTTCATGACTTACTAGTTACATGATGACTCAAGGATTGGTTTTCCCAGTAATAAATCAAGGATAACACTAGTACAGATTGAATGAGATATTTCATTTGGAGTGCTTAATATAATAGTATACCGTGGTAGAATATTATTTTCAGGTGTGTGATTTCTGTTTATGCTGATTTGTTTAACTCTGTGAAGCTGTGATTCTTTGCCTGTCTAAGACACAAGCTGGTCCTAATAAAGAGCTGAAAGGCCAATAGCAAGGCAGGAACAAAGACAGGTGGGGCTGGCAGGCAAAGAGTATAAATAGAAGGAGAAGGGAGGGATAAGAAGAGACCAAGACAATAAGCAGAGGAGGACGTCAGGGGCCAGCCAGCCAGCCATGGAAAAAGAAGGAAGGTCAGATATACAGAAGTAAGAAAGATAAAAGCCCAGAGGGAAAAGGCAGATGGGTTCATTTAAATTAAGAAAAGCTAGCTATCAACAAGCCAAGCTAAGGCTGACCATTCATGAGTACTAATAAGACTCCATGTGTGATTCATTTGGGAGCTGGGTGGCGGCCCCCCAAAAGAGAAAAGACATCTTACTATACTATACCTGTTGACTCTCATTGGTAGTAATAATATATTTCCAGAAACATCAAAAGAAGCAGTGTAACTCATAAGAAAAGCATGATCTTTCAAATCAGACAGTTATACTTGAGTCAATTTTTTTTTTTTTAGCCCTTACCTCAGTTTCCTTCTCAGCTTTGTTATAATGATGAAATTTAATCATCACTTGGGCTTATGTAGCAGACTAAAAACACTGCCTTGTACAAAACAGATGGCCTGAAATGTATGCCATCATCACTGACAGCATTCAGCCACATGGGACAGCAAGAAAGCTTTCAGAAAGTATTGACAGCCCCAGACTTCTGATTCAAGTGCAAGCTCCATCTATGTGGGAAAACAAAAAACCTGTCAAGACAACTACCTGAACCAATTAAGTACATCCTTGCTCTTGCCACATCTGCTGGTAGCAATGAATCTACCTCCCTAGGCAGTGTTTTTTAAATGCAAATTTTCTGTCTTACCCCAGGGCTATAGATGCCCATCAGGCTTCCCTTTTCAGGAGGGGAAGAGCCAGGCTGTTTTGTCCCTATGCTAGAGATAACATCTCTCCCCAGTTGGCCTAAAACACTGAACTAATGGAAGATATGTCCTAGAGTTGCTCAAACTGGCAGCAGGGAAAAGTAACAGTGTCTCTTTGAGGATGCTCTAGGATTAACTGGGACTATTGGGAGCCAAGGACTCTCTCCTCCTGAGGAAAGCTCCTTTGAAAACTAAAGTAGGAAGGCAGATGTAAGCAGAACTAAAATGGCAAGTCTTAGTCTACCCAGCCAAACTCCTGATCTTCACATTGTTCGGTATCTATTAGGGTTTGACTATAAATTATGCCCTGTAAGATCGAGTGATCAATGCTTAGTCCCCAGCTGGTAGTGCTATATTGAAAGATCTGGAAACTTTTATGTGGTAAGTCAGGTTGCAGGAAGTAGGTCACTGAGAGCATTCTTTTGAAGGTTATACTTAGTCCCCTGAGATTTCCTTTCTCTCCAACTCATCTCCGTCATGATGTGGACAACCTCTACCACATGCTCCTGTGGTCTTGATGGACTGTCCCATCCCAGGCCCAGAAACGTGGAGCCAATTGAGCATGGACTGAACCCTTTACAACTGTAAGCCAACTGCCCCCTTAAGTAGTTGGTGTCAGATAATCGTGTAGAGTCATTAGTAAAGTAACTAACCCACCATCATAATTCAGTAAATTCATCCATTTACTTAAACCCGTTCAATGAGCTTTGGGCTTCTGGAGAAATCTATACCCTCACAAAAAGGAAGGAGTATTCCTACACACCCAGGAGACCTCTAGAACCGTACAATTAATTCATCATTTCTATGTCTACACTGTGACCTGTGGTAGAATATTATTTTCAGGTATGTGACTTTTCTTTATGCTGCATTTGTTTAACTCTGTGAAAGTGTGTTACTGGGCCTGTCTAAAACACCCAGTGGTCCCAATAAAGAGCTGAATGACCAATAGCAAGGCAGGAACAAGGATAGGCGGGGCTGGCAGACAGAGTATAAATAGAAGGAGAAAGAAGGAAAAAGAAGAGACCAAGACAAGGAGAGGAGGACTTCAGGGCCAGCCACCCAGCCAGACATGGAGTAAGAATGAAAGTAAGATTTACAGAAGAAAGAGATAAAAGCCCAGAGGAAAGGGTGGATGGGTTAATTTAGGAAAAGCTGCTAGAAACAAGCCAAGCTAAGGGCAGCAAATAATAAGCCTCAGTTTGTGATTTATTTGGGAGTTGGGTGGAGGGACTCCCCCCCAAAGAGTACAAAAAAGCCAAAAGAGTATAAAACAGCCAACAATAGTAACCCCTGTGGCTCAACTGGGCCCCCCTCGGCCTTACCTTCTGTTGTTCAGTATACTACAAAGGCAGATAACTCGGTCACCAAGAACTTGTAAGCATTTGTCCAAGGCCCCCGAACACAAATCTTAACTTTTCTAGCACAAATAGAATACCCTTAAAAAAGGATTCTGATTGTTTTAGTTTAGAAAAATACTCATTCTAGAACGACTGACAGTAGTCATGATAGGATACATAAACATCTAAACACATGACAGCAAACTGAACATTTCAAAGTTGGGTTTCTTTAGTTTTGTTTTGTTTTGTTTTGTGGCCATATCTTGCCAGATGACCCAAGCTGGCCTATAACTTTGAATCAATCCTCCTACATCAATGCCCTGTTTTGTAACCACTCTCCAACTACATAAAACCTCTGTTCCTTATTTAACTATGTAGTATTTGACAAAATCTCAAATAATCATGGCTCATGCATTTTCCCATTATGCTCCCTTTGCCTCTAATAAACCAATGTCCTCAAAAACTATGCATTCTTCAAAGCTCTTATCCTAGACTGTATTTATTTATAAATATGTCCTACCTTCCCCACAAGAATTAAATGTCCTACAGAGTCAGAGCTTCACGAAGATCATTCTTCTTCAGTGTCTAATGCAATGTCTTATGCTTGGCAGGGCTCAGAAAATGACTGATAGATGAATGACCCTTCAAGAATGCTCACTGCATATCAGCCACCTTCATTAAGTAGCAAAGGAGGAAGGGTGATTTTGGAATCCAACCTACATTTGATCTCTGAAAGAGGAAGAGCCCACCAAGAAACAAGCTGTCTTTAGACAGGCAAAGTCTACTTGGAAATAGAAATTCCAATCCTGGGGCTGAAGAAATAGCTCTATGGGTAAAGCCTGTTGATGGAACCCATGTAAAAACAGAAAGAGAAAAGTGATTCCACAGATATGTCCTTGGACTTCCACACACGAGCTGTAGCACATACACCAACACATAACTAACAATAATATATTTTTAATTTTAAAGAGTTCGGCTCTCTTGGTAAAAAAAAAAAAAAAAAAAAAAAAAAAACCATAGGAACTCAAACATAATGTCCTGTAGTGAACCAGCTTTTCTTCAAGACACTATGATGGCCAGAAAAGCCACATGCTTTCATCTACTGTCTTCAGTCTAGAGGGAAAAGACACAGAAGCAAGGATCTTGGTTTTCTCCTGCTCTTCATACTCACACGATCTCAGTCTCCACCCTTCCAGCTCACAACCCAGCATGGCATTGCATGAACATGACAGACTCAATGTTCCCAACATGGCAGAGAACAACGTCAAAAACAATTTGGTGCAACCAGTGCTCCAAGATAAATGACACAAAATCTAGTGTTCCGTTCCTATGCCACTGGCCATGTTTGAGTCTACCAGGAATTATGGCAGGATTATTCTCTGAAGCTCAGCCTGCTCAAGAAACCCAAGATTCCTGGTCCTACAACCCAAAGGTCCATGATTTCCATAGATGCACTATTGTAGACCTGCTTATGTATTAGCTGATGTACTCAGTGCACTGGAGACAATATACAAAAGACAGGCAAGAGCCAAATATGTTCTTTTCTGAGTCACGAGCTATATTTGACTGATAGCAGCTCTGAAGCCAACTCCTATGATGCCATAAGCTGGCCAAAGGAATTTTAGATATAAGAAACTGAAAAGTCTGCTGCTTCTTATATTACCAGTGGGAAGATAACAATAATTTACAGAAGATTGTGTGTCAAGTTCTTTTTGAAGTGGCTTGTCTGATCATTACCATAACCTTCTCTACTTTTTATACTCAAGTAAATGGCAGAGCCAGGACTACACCCAAGTCTTGCTAGCTGAACCTTAAATACACATCTTTCCCATGAAACCACACTGCTTCTTGTCTACTTTGCTCTGATAAATGTCCTTTGAAAGTTCACAAAACCAAATGCAATATGGTCACCTAGATTGGGCTGCAAAACAGAAAATGATAGAAAAATAAATGAACTCCAAATAATAAAATCTGAAATTAATAATTGTGTATAATATGCAAATGTTAATTTGTTCACACACAGGTACCCCTATCAGGTGTCAGTATTAAGGACAAGTATGTAGAGGGTAAATAGAAATGCTCTTTACTATTTTTGTTACTTCCCAGTAAATCAAAATTATTCATAAATAAAAAGTATATTTAAGCCAGGCTGTGGTGGTGCTTGCCATTAATCCCAACACTCAGGAGGCAGAGGCAGAGGCAGGCGAATCACTGTGTGTTCCAAGCCCTGTCTGCCTGGTCTTGAAAGCTACACAGAGAAACCTTTTCTCAAAAAAACCAAAAACAAACAAATAAACAAAAAGTATATTTTAGTACAAAACAAAAAGCAAGAAAGTTTTGAAACTCAGATATTATCTTGAACTTGATAGCTATCTACCAAAGATGTCACTTCTGGTTTCATCACATTAGAATAGTGAGAGAGAGAGAGAGAGAGAGAGAGAGAGAGAGAGAGAGAGAGAGAGAGAGAGAGAGAGAGAGAGAGAGAGGGCTGGTGAGATAGATGAATTGGTAAAGGTGATTCCCATTCCTGACCACCTTAGTACAATCACCAGAGTCCATTTGGTGGAAAAAGAAAAATCACAAAACCAACTCCTAAAAGTTGTCCTCTGACCTCCACACAAATATTATGACTGGTATGTGCGTGTATGCACTAACCAACAATAAAATGCAGCCTGGTAGCAAAAAATGAAGACCTTACCAAATTAATGTGACAGCAGGTGATCCAAACAGCTGCTTTACAATTTGCTGAAATAGGCAGTTATGACCAACTGGGAGGCAGAAACAACACAAGGCCACCCTGAAGCAGAGGCTAGGGGAAGGCATTTAACTGTTAGAATTTTGAGAAGCAGCCACAGACAAATCCAGCTGACCCACAGTAGCCACAGAGATAGAGACAGATTCATCCCCTTTTGAGTTAAGACATCAAGCAAACCATGAAGGAAAGAAACCCAACAGATGGCAGCAACACATTCCACCCCATACTTGAGTCTCCAGCCCTGAGCCCAGTCTTCCATTTGTCTATATGGCAAGGGCTGCTGATCTTGTACTGACTTTCAAGATGCCTGTACATAGAGGTGAGGTTCTTCCTGCCACCTTCAAAGAGAAACTATCCATCCTAGCACCACAGCGGGGAGGGAGGACCTATTGGCGCCCTGCTTGAAGTGTTTCTGCGACAGGTAGACTAGTGTTTGAAGACCATTATAACTTAACACTTAGTTCTCTTCCACACTAAACCAGGATAACCATCCAGTTTCATTTTCTATATGCTTATTTGTATCGGGTTCATCTCAGTAAGGGTTTCCAAGACTTCTGGTAACACTTTTTTTTTTTTAATTTTAATTTTTTTTTTTTTTTTTTTGTCATATCGGTGGAATACACACATTGCTTATTTCAAGGTTCTCAAGCAGTTCTCCCCCTCCAGAATTCCCATTACTACCAAGGCTTCTCTTTCAGGACATTCCTTAGTAGTGTTCTTGACATTTTTGAATACACATCCTTAATAAAGACATCCCAAAATGGGGGAGAAGAGGAGTGGAGTGCTGGGAAACTAGTCTCTGAAGTTTTGTCATCTACATACTGAGGGTGATCTCTTTGTTAAAAATTTAGCTGTTCAGACCTTAAGGGCACACGATTAATTCTTCTTTAGGAATCGCTGGGCCTTTCTCTGAAAGAGCAGTATAGTCTGCAGGCGACACTAGGTAACTGCCCATTCAAAAACATGGCCAGAAAAGAATGTCGGTGTTTTCCGGCAGGTATAGGTGCCTGGGGGTCAGAGAGAGAGGGAAAGGCAAGGGGTGGAGTGGGAGGCGGTGATCGACAGGGATAGAAACAGTGTCTCCTCCTCCCTCTGAATGCGAAATAGCCAATGGGGTGGCACGGCCGGGCAGGCCCGGCGGCCAGTGCCATATAGTATGCAGCAACCGGAGGAGTCACGTTGGGGGAACAGCAGAAAGCAGCTATCCGTTTACACTACTTTGCTCTAGCAGCTATCTTAATGGTGACTGCGTGGCCTGGGGGAAACCTGATCGGCCAGATCCAGCCGAAACCGGGAGGGAGGGAGTGGGCTTTCCGGAGGGGGGAGGGGGGAGGGAGTCGAAGAAGGAGGAGTAAGAGAGGGGGAAAGAAAGAGGAAAAGAGTGTGAGGGAGTGAGGGAGGGAGGAAAATAAACAACAAAAAATGTCCTCTTCCTCCCCCACCGGGCAGATTGCAAGTGCGGCGGACATCAAGCAGGAGAATGGGATGGAAAGCGCCTCGGAAGGACAGGAGGCGCACCGAGAAGTGGCGGGGGGCGCGGCGGCTGGGCTAAGCCCCCCGGCTCCAGCCCCTTTCCCTCTGGAGCCGGGGGACGCCGCGGCTGCCTCCAGGGTAAGCCGGGAGGAAGGGGCAACGGCGGCCGGAGCGGCAGATCAGGTACAACTCCACTCGGAACTTCTGGGCAGGCACCAACACACAGCCTCCGCGCAGCCCCCGCTGGCCTTCTCACCGGACCATGTCGCCTGCGTGTGCGAGGCGTTGCAGCAGGGGGGCAACCTGGACCGCCTGGCCCGGTTCCTGTGGTCCCTGCCCCAGAGCGACCTGCTACGTGGCAACGAGAGCCTTCTGAAGGCGCGAGCGCTCGTGGCCTTCCACCAGGGCATCTACCCTGAGTTGTACAGCATCCTCGAGAGCCACAGCTTCGAGTCGGCCAACCATCCGCTGCTGCAGCAGCTCTGGTACAAGGCGCGCTACACCGAGGCCGAGCGAGCGCGCGGCCGGCCGCTGGGCGCCGTGGACAAGTACCGGCTGCGCAGGAAATTCCCCTTGCCCCGCACCATCTGGGACGGCGAGGAGACGGTGTATTGTTTCAAGGAGAAGTCGCGCAACGCGCTCAAGGAGCTCTACAAGCAAAATCGCTACCCCTCGCCCGCCGAGAAGCGGCACCTAGCCAAGATCACCGGCCTCTCCCTCACCCAGGTCAGCAACTGGTTCAAGAACCGGCGGCAGCGCGACCGGAACCCCTCCGAGACCCAGTCCAAAAGGTGAGCGCCAACTTTTCTCCTCCTCCCCCTCCCAACCCCCCACCCCTTCCCAGCTTTCTTTTCCTCCAAGTGCTCGCAAACATGGCGCTTACCTTCCCCACCAGCCCGGTCCGGCTGCCCACCTCTCCCCGCCCCCCACCTCGCTTCCCTACCGGGAGGGGGGGGGGACGACGGTGGCAACGAGTGGGGGATCCTCCCTCCTAACCCTCCCCCTCCTGCCCCCAGAAGTTTCTGGTCGCCCGCCTAGGTCTCAGTCCCCGCCCCCACCTCGGCTGGTCACTGCTGCCCGGCTTCCCACCCCCATCCTGCTGCCTTTGAAGTTGCCACTCTCTCCTTGGTTCTCGTAGCGAGCGTGTGTGCACGCTGGCGAGGCTGCTCTCACCGCGGCTCCCGGCCCGCAGGGGCTGCGGGAGCCGGCCGGGGGCTCTAGCTCCTCTGGGTCGCTCAGAGCCTGGAGTGCGCTCACGCTCCAGGATACCCAGGATTCGGCTGAGCCCTGGGTCCACCCTGGAGGTCACCAGGGCCGCTCTGGAAAGAAAAGGAGCGGTAGTGGAGACTAGTGTCACATATGGGGTCTGGGGACGTCGAGGTTTTAATATGACAGAGTTAATCATTCACCCTGCCCGCTGCGGTTCCCATCGCGGCGAGGGCAGCGTGGGGTGCCTGTGCAGCTCGTCCCTGCGGTGTTTTGAAACCTGATTCTGAACAAGTTCGGATCGGGTTACAGTGCTTCAGAGGCGGCAAGGCTGAAGGGCAGTTTCTTGGGCCCCCTAACACAGCACGATTCCCTCCTGAAGGAGCAGTTAGGGACAGATGACAAGCTGCCATAAAGTGGACAGCAGGAAAAGTGGGGGAGCTATCCAATCAGTCCTCTTTTAGCCCCCACTCTATCTTGTTTGGACTTTATTGTCAGTGTTTTGTTTTCCCTTCTTTAGCACAAAAATGCATTTTTTTCACCCTTTTTGTGTGTCCTTTCAAGTCATCATCCCCTTGGGTGTGTATGTGTATTTGGACGTCTTTGTGCGAGTGTGTATTGTTGGACGGGTAAAGGTTTGAGGATGGTGTCTCCCGCCCTAGAGGGGATTGGAGAGAAAAGAATCCAAATCCAACTCAAATGTTCTGCCCTGGGACGGAACCCGGGATCCGGGGAGCCAGTCCGTCTGGGCCAGGTGAAGGTGATCACCCTGCGCATTCCAGAACCGGCAGCAGCTCGCCCTCGCTGCTTTGCCCTGCACCCGGGTGGAGCCCAAGGCCCACCCCAGGCAGGAGAGAGACTCACTGTGCAGTCCTGGCTCTGGCTCCCAGTAACCATAAACAAAACATGCCCAGCGACCTGTGAGCACCCTTCCTTGGTCTTGAGAGAGGGGGCGACCCAGAGAGGGAGCAATGGTTAGGCTAATCTATCTACCCTGGAGGGTTCTGCAGGGGCACCGAAGGAATCTGCTAGGCCAGGACACTGGGTCTGAAGCTCGTGCCACATGCAGGCCAGCTGTCCTGCAGCCTTTGCTCCGTAACCGGCTCAGTTCCCTGGACACGGACGGACGGACGGACACACACACACACACACACACACACACACACACACACACACACACACACACACACACACTGAGCCATGCTCTGCTCTCCTCACCATTAACTCCACACCCTCAACCCCCAGCCCAATTGCCTGGTATAGGCAGGCCCCTTTCCGGATCTACCTCCCACCAGCACCCCTGGTGAGTCACCTTCACCAATGGCGACGGCTGCTCAGCCTCAGCTCGTAAATCAAAGCGCTTTCTGCGCTCCTGGCCCCAAAGCCCAAAGCCTGGGTAATCCCCTCCCCTCAGCTTGAAAGGGGACCGATGTTGGATTCTCAGCTGGACCAAGTCCCACCACACTTCCAAACTGCTCCTGTCCTGCCCCGCCCAGACTCAGACCAAATGAGGAAAACTTACATCATTCCTCCCTGACCTGAGCTTGTATTTCCCTTAAGTCCAGGATCCTGGAAAGAAGGACTGAGGAATCAGGAAAGGAGTCTGATAGTTATAAGACCACTGAATGACGCTCACCTTTTCCCTCCCACTTCACCAGGGCACTGGATGGTGTATGTTAAATAGGCCCCTAGGGCTTCCTTTGGATTCAAAGGCAACAGTGCTTGTCTTGGGTTGCAAGTGTCTTTCCTACAAGGGCAACCACTTTATTGAATGTGAATTGTCAGTCTGGTGGAATAGAAGTTTGGGAGCAGGTGAGGAAATGGTCTCTTGTTAAGTAACTGGCGAATGAAACTGAACACACAGCCTGCTGGTGGTGGCGCAGGTCTTTAGTCCCAGCACTCGGGAGGCAGAAGCAGGCAGATCTCTGTGAGTTCGAGGCCAGCCTGGTCTACAGAGTGAGTTCCAGGACAGCAAGGGCTGTAACACAGGGAAACCCTGTCTCCAAAAACAAACAAAACAAAAAACCTGAACATCTTCTACCTCCTTTTATGATTCCATCTGCCTTCAAAATAGCATAAATGTGAAATGGGTTAAAAGGGGATGATGGCTCTCCTTAACAGGGAAAAACAACATTTAATGGGTTGTTTCTATAGCAGAATTGGCAGTCCATTTCACAGTTGGGGTAGCACATGAATAATATAAGAATGAAAACACAGTATTAAGTTATTTTAGTTGCATTTTACATTATCCAACCCTCTGGTTTTTCTCTGAATTTATTATAAAAAAATTATTAGGATCTGAATTCATTGTCTGGCTGGGCAGAATTTGCTTAAAACCTCACAGCTTCAACAGGGCCAGCAGATAAACTGTTGCGCTTTGATTTAATGCTGCCTTTAAATGGTTTTGAAGGATGTTTTTACAAACTATATAGATTGCCATCCCCTTGACCTTCAAAATGTCTTCTCTCCCTGAGCAGTGAATCGGATGGCAACCCCAGCACTGAAGATGAATCCAGCAAGGGACATGAGGATTTGTCTCCTCACCCACTTTCGGGTACATCTGATGCCGTCACCAACCTCAGCCTTTCTAGCCACATGGAGCCAGTATATATGCAACAAATTGGAAATGCTAAGATATCACTAAGCTCTTCTGGAGTTTTGTTGAATGGAAGCTTGGTACCTGCAAGTACTTCATCTGTCTTCCTTAATGGTAATTCTTTTATTCAGGGACACAACGGTGTTATCCTTAATGGACTGAATGTGGGAAATGCACAGACAGTGTCACTGAACCCATCAAAAATGTCTTCGAACATTGTGAGCAATGGCATAGCCATGACGGACATCCTGGGCTCTACCTCCCAGGATGTGAAAGAATTCAAAGTCCTCCAGAGTTCTGCTGTGAACTCAGCAGCCACCACCTCCTACAGCCCTAATGCCCCTGTGTCATTCCCAGGGCTGATACCCTGCACGGAAGTGAAAAGAGAAGGCATCCAGACAGTGGCCTCCCAGGATGGGGGCTCTGTCGTGACTTTTACTACACCAGTGCAAATTAACCAGTATGGCATTGTCCAGATCCCTAATTCCGGAGCAAACGGTCAGTTCCTTAATGGGAGCATTGGATTCTCTCCACTGCAGCTGCCTCCTGTCTCAGTAGCAGCTTCACAAGGTAAAAGCCTCATTTGGTACCATAATGCACCAGGGCATGAGTTGGTCAGCTGCTATAAATGACCCGTTAGTGAAAGGTATAGATTGATGCTATTGTTCAGATACTACATTGAATGGTTTACACCGTTACAAAATAGCCTTGATGTGATTCCCTGTGCCTAAATACTATTCAGCTTTTCTGGTCTCTTACATCCTGAGGATGGAAATTTATTTCCCCCAAACAGAATGGAAAAGTACAGTTTATAGCAGACCTTGCCAACTCTACAATTACAGGAATATGATAAGTCAATCAGTGCTTATGAAATAACCCAGTACTTGACATTTTAAAATTAAAAATTAATAAAATTGCTAGGAACTTAAAATTAGTCGAGCAGTTATTTATTTGACCAGAAATGTTTTAAAAGGGTAAACTAAAAGACAGAATCTATTCTCGTTTGCATCGTGTACGTCCTATATTAATACTCAAACCTAAAAAGACCTAAGAGCAATTTAGAAGACTGTGATTTTTTTCTGTTGCTCTAAATGTATGTTCATTCCTCAGCTATGTGGGTTTATACTTAAGAAAACAACTGTGTCATTGCGTATTTGTGGCTTTACTAACCAAAGTCTGCTAGACAAAGGAAATAAGCCTGAGGCTGACACATAGTTCTTCAGAAACATGAATAAAATCTAGATCACTCATCATTTTTCTCTGTATAGAAATAGGAACAGTTAGACTTAGGCATTGGACATTACATGGTCTCTAGCTCATAGGAGCCTTTCTATAAGCAAAATCCAAAAGTCCAGATTCTTACCAAAGGTTAGCCTTCTGAAACAGGATCAATGTTTATACAACTCTTGCTTTGATAGCTACAGTCTACTTCTGCTTACTGGAGGCAGTAATGAAAAATGGTTGTACATTTCATTCCATATATTTGTCTCTCTTTAGTAAGCCACCATGGTCCTGTAGCACACTCTTCAGATGTCCATTGCTCCAGGTTATGAAAAGAATTAACCCAAGTCACTACCTAACTTAGGGACGATAGACAAATGCCCTAGAGAAAGCCAAAGAGCTTAGCATTACAACAATGTACAACTCTCACCCATGTTCCCTCTTTACGAAAATTTCCAAGCAGTTGTAGCATTTTAAAGATAGCAGAGTATGAATATATATGATGGCAGAGGAGAAATACAACACTTTTCATCTGCAATCAAGAAACGTGCTATCATATTAGAAGTATTGTGAAGTAATAGCTAGGGCTTTTCGGGGAGGGTGTTGTTTGTTTTCTCCTTTTTTTGTTTTGTTTTGTTTTGTTTGTTTTTTTCAAGACAGGGTTTCTCTATGTAGCCCTGGGTGTCCTGAACCTCACTCTATAAGCCAGGCTGGCCTCAAACTCACAGAGATCCACCCTGCCTCTGCCTCCCAAGTGTTGGGATTAAAGGCGTTTCGCCACCAACACCCAGCAACACTAAACATTCTTTTAAAAGTCCAGAAACATAGAACAATCTTCCTAGATAGCTGAAAAAGCAATATAGGAGGTTACATGGAAGAGCAGACTATATCTTTATTAATTTTAAAATCAAAGAGGGTTTTCCCCCCTCTTAGCATCTTTGTAAAATTATATTTTGTTCCTGGGATTTTTTTTTTAAGTTCAGTTTTTGTACTGACTTTTAAATTATTGTTTAATTTGTAACTCAGCTGCAGCTATACTTTAAAATTATGTTTTAGCCAAGCATGGTGGTACATGTCTTCCTTAAGCCTGGCACTTGGGAGGCAGAGGCAGGCAGATCTCTGTGTTTGAGGTCAACTTGGTTGACTTTGTGAGTTCCAGGACAGCCAGGACTACATAGAGAAATCCTGTCTCAAAACAATAACAAAATCATGTTTTATGTGTGAGGCCTTGTTTTCAATGCTCAATATTGCAAAAAAAAACAAAAAAAAAAAAAAAAAAAAAAAAAAAACATCCTTTGGGTTTATCTGTTTTTCCCTTCATTTATGTATGTTAAAGTTTTTTTATATATACATCATGCTAGTCTACTGTGTTTAACAGGCAAATGTTGCATATGTTGTTGTTTATGACTATCAAAAACGGAATCATTTTATACACATGTCTGCTAGTAAACAGTTTCACAGACACACTTTTAAAACACACTCGGAACCAAAAGGTTTAAAATTGAAGCAGTCTGTTCATTTGTATGGCCTGGAAAGCACATTTATGTTAGAGAACAGTTCAAACGTACACAGAAGGGGTTTTTTTCTTAACAGTCTTTCTGTGGTGCATACTTACGTTCTCTTTTTTTTCTCATGTAAAGAAGCTCTTTTGCTTGCTTATGGCGCTTAAAAATGTCAGAAGACATAAATGGCCCTGTGGCACTCGATAACATAGGTGGCACTATAATCACAGTTACTCTAATAATTCAAGAAGGGCAATGTTGAGTGAATTACTTAATATAGGCCTGTTTCCTGCACTCATAAGGGACTTGATTAACCTCTAACTCAAGAGCCCAGTAGATAAGTACTAATCCATCGTAATTCTTCCCCTGAACTCTTCCCACTCACCTTTCCTTCGATGGCAATATCGGGGGACCTGGGTCATCACTCAAAGTGGGTTTTATTTGATGCTTTTCCCCAAGTTCCTCACGCGATCATCTATTTTGTGCTCCTAGTCTCTTCTGTTCCCTACAGACCATCGTAGTGGAAGCCTCAAGAGACACATCCCTTTTAAAGAGGCGTCCACCCCACTCCTCTGTGTTCTTCTGTATTTTAAAATCAGTACTTCCATGTTACCACTAAGTCTTCCCATCACTACAATACTGCAAATTTTGGAGCACAACAAAAGGAGGGGATAAAAAAAAAAACCACCTTGAGGGTCATGGTGACTGGAGGCTGCTTTATTGGTGGTTTGGTGACACTCTGTCTATACTTGTACAAGTCGACATAGTTTAACTTGTAAGTTCCAAAGAAATTTATTTTATGTTGTATTTCCAACATTTTCCTTTACATCTTATGTTAGTAACAGAGCAGGCCTAACAAAAATGTTTTATTTTGTATCTGTGCTCTCTCGTAATAAGTGGCAGCATTAGTGATTAAGATGTGGTAATGTGCCAGAAACTTGACAAATATCAGAACTCAGACAAGAACGTATTTCTCCTCCTCTTCTCCCTCAACCACTTTTGAACTCAGGCTAGGCTCAGATACAGTCTTCCTGCCTCAACTTCATCCCCAGCTCCCATATCCTTGCTTGCTTTAATTGGTTGACTTTTATTTTTGCTTTAATGTTTGGTGATGCTGAAGATTGATTCCAAGGTGTACACCACGCAGGTGCTCTACCACTGAACCCTCTCCGCGGGCCCTACACTTGCTTTCTCTTTCATCTGGCCTTTGCAATTACACGTATAAATAACCTGCAGGATTTTTGACCAATGTGTAGAAGGCTCAGAGTTCAATATCCAGCACTGCAAAAGAAGTAAAAAAAATAGAGAAGCTAATCTGACTGAGTTCAGAGCCTGGTACTCTATAGTTTACAGTGCCCAAGCTGGACTCAGCTATACATTTAAGTACCACTTCTCCATAAATACTATACCTGAGGGAAAATCAGAAAGCATGTATATTACAGAAGTAACTAGTTTGTTTGGTTTTTTTTCTTTCTGTATCATTTGCATTAATGCCAATTGGTACTTTTTCCCCTAGGTAATATTTCAGTAAATCCAAGCACTTCAGACGGAAGCACGTTTACAAGTGAATCCACCACAGTCCAGCATGGCAAACTGTTCCTGAGCCCTCTTGCCCCTAGTGCAGTGGTATACACTGTTCCTAATTCAGGCCAGACTGTAGGCGCTGTGAAACAGGAAGGCTTAGAAAGAGGCCTGGTCTTTTCTCAGTTGATGCCTGTCAATCACAACACACAAGTAAATGCAACTCTATCTTCTGAAGATATCTCTGGAAGTGGCCTCCATCCTCTGACCACTTCGCTAGTGTCCCCAGCTCACAGTTTTTCCCTGTCTCCCCCTACACTACTAAATCCCACTGAGCTAAACCCTGACATTGCTGAGAGTCAGCCAATGTCTGCACCTGTGGCAAGCAAATCTACTGTAACGTCTGTCAGCAATACTAACTATGCAACCCTTCAGAACTGTTCCCTTATTACTGGTCAAGACTTATTGTCAGTCCCTATGACTCAGGCTGCTCTAGGGGAAATTGTTCCTGCAGCTCAAGAGCAGGTGGGTCATGCCTCCCCAGCAGTACACCAGGATTTTGTCAGGGAACATCGCTTAGTTCTACAGTCGGTAGCTAACATAAAAGAGAATTTCTTGCACAATTCTGAGAACAAAGCAACAAACAACTTAATGATGTTGGACTCCAAATCCAAATATGTCCTGGATGGCATGGTTGAAACTGTCTGTGAAGAGCTGGGAACGGACAAAAAAGAGTTGGCCAAGCTCCAAACTGTCCAGCTGGATGAAGACATGCAAGACTTATAATTATGCCTGATTTACCACTACATGCATACCCCCTTTCTCCATCCGCAGCAATTTTTTTTCCTCTGTGAAGCCCTGAAGATGGAGAGCCTTTACTCATTTAGAGGAAAGTCCTCTCCCTGTGTGAGCAAATGCATTTGGGTTGATCTGCATGAAGATCATAGTTACATATATAGAAGTGGGACTATATTGCTGAAACCTTTCTGTTCACATCAGTTCGCTTTTAAATACATGGCGACAACAAGGGAAGTGTATCAAACCATCAAATATCATTTAGTCAGCAATGTAATTCTACGGTTGAAATGGAGCGTGATAGTATTTTAAATTTAAAATGTATACACCTAACTTAGAAAATTCAATAATAGCTACAGGCCGTTAGAAGCAATGCATTTGTTTTTTGTTTACTTTTACTCCATGGGCATTGAGATGGTTAAGAAACAATGGCACTCCAGAATATTATAAGGGTATATTTTTTGAACTAAGTAGCTTATATATGTGTGTGTTTGTGTGTACCTACACACATTCATTGTTTTCAGCATTTGAGGGAAAGGCTTGGTCTTAAGTCTCTACGTGTTTCCAAATGTGATTGTCAGTTGTTCAATGTATCAGAAAAAGTTTGAAACTCCACTAAACTCTGACACTACTTGGGTGTGAATGTAAATATGCCAGTTCTATAAACAGGATTTGAGTAAGTACAGTGGATTTTTTTATTTATACCATGTATGTCTTTTAGTCTTTAGGCACAATGAACTGAAAGGAAAAATGTTTTCTTACTGTTTAATTTATATTTATTGTTTGAGCAGGAATAGAACATCTTTGTTTCCAACTGAGTTGTATTTTTTGTGATTTTTATCAAGAGTCTCTTAAGGTCAATGTTAACACTGAAACAGGAACTTTTAACCCCCATACTGGAATTTTGGTACTTCTCCTCACATCTTTCTTTAGAAACAAACTTTGGTTCATTTAAATACGTTTTATATAGACTCCTATGTGCCTTTTTACCTTGTGGCCTTTTTATTAGCAGTAAGGTACAAAAGTGTTGATGGCTCTTTTGTCCTGTCAAACGGGTTAAGTTTACCACAGAACCCCTTGATATGCAAGGGCTTAAGTTTCACTGAATTTCATGTGGATGTTTGTCATGCAGGTGGATAAACAATTATTAGCTTTGATGCTTTTCATTACAATGAAAGTTGAAAAAAAAGTAAGTACAGAAGACCATGAGGATCTGTTCTACAGGTTATGAAGACAGCCATTTTAAAGTAAACAAAATATACTTAAACTGTATTAAACAAAATTTCATCTCATTCAAACTTCATTCTCAATGTTTTGAATGGGTTGGTACGCTGTGACACGTGACTGTTGCTCGTCCTATTTTGTCATGCCTCCATTGCAAGCAACTCCTCTGGGTTTCTGTAGGATATTCCTTTGTATGATGTTGTTCACTGTGCTTAAAAGTTTTAGCAGGACTCTGAACCCAAGATGTAACGATGCAAATGCCTTCATGTCATTGGTACAGAGCATCTCAGATTTAAGAAAGTGATCTTTTCAAAGATGGCTTTTAGTTGTTATGCATAAAGATAAGACCACACCTTGTTTTCTTTAAGACGGGAAAGAACGGCATGATTTCTGACATGCTCCACCCCATCTGAGCCTGTCGAGTAAGGGTCACTGAGTATTTAGTATTTGCTGTTATTACAGAGGGAACTTTCAGTGTAGCTAGTGAGTCCCTATGAAAGATTCCTTGCCATCATTTTGATTAGAAATGTCCGTCAATTGCTGAACTACATGTTTCGGGCCAGAGGTTGTCTTGGGGTTTTTATTTTGTGTAAACAGAGCCAGTTGTTTCAGTGTGGCCTTCTACTCTGCCACTGCTCACACGGCTCGGGAGTCACCATCTCCCTTCCAGTTGTGCAGATCATATTAATGTGATTATTACATGGTCGTGTAGTATAGTTTACATAAAAGTGACATTTTCCGCTAGACTGCTGCAGATATCAAGGATACCTACCTGACTAGTAAGGGAAATGGGAGAGTCAAAAAGTTATGTGATGTGTGTGTGTGTGTGTGTGTGTGTGTGTGTGTGTGTGTGTGTGTATACAAGTGTCCATGTTTGATGGAAAATTTTCATATGTCTGATGAGAGTATCTCTTCTATTCCGAGTTCTTCCTCTTTTTCTCCCTATGAAAAAAAAAAGATAGCACAAAACTTAATACTGACCTAGGAAATGTATTTGTATTCCAATACAATGTGCTTCTAACCCTACAAGTACTCCAGGTAGCTACACAATCCACCAGGTAAGAATCAGTGCACATTACAAGAACTTACTTTTCTATTCTTTCGGTAAGTCAGGGCTAGCTGATATGTAGCTCATGTATATGTGAATGGAATAAGATAAATCCCATGGTCTCCTTATACAGAATTGCAACTGACTTTTTTTTTTTTTTTTTTCAATATCGAGGGCCAGCCTCAGAGCCCTTGGAGTTCATGTGGCAGAATATTCTTTTTATATAAACAATGCTTGAAGATGCTGCAAATGACCCTCTGATGATTTGGGAAGAGGAGTCAGAATAGGGTAAATAGCTCCCTTTAAATCCCTGCTGCTGCTGGCTGTGGGAAGTTTTGGTGTCAGCTTATCTATGCACTCTATAGCCAGATCTGGCATTCAGCTCTTAGTTACATCTAGGAAAGAGGATGGTTGAGCATTCGAAGGAGGTGCATTCCTCCCCCGCAAACACATAAAAGCACCTGTGCTATACTGCATAAATATCTCATGTACATTTATAATAAAGACTGACTTAGATGTGTTTTGGTACCTTTCCTGTGTTGTAAAAGGCAGGTAGATGTTATAGCCATAAGTTTTTTGTTTTTTTTTTAATCCATAGTTGTATTGCACACTGACCTTAACTCTCTCTGTATGTTCCCTTGTTATCCTGCATGTTACAGTTGGATTATTGGGCATGAGTGGCAGACTACCTTGCTACATCCTCAATATGTGTGCATTAGTACATAACCACAAATCCTTCATCCTTTGAAATGTTTTGTCAGATCATCTTGTGAAAATAATTCAGGAAATCTATGGGGAAAGTAATTATATTTTACAAAAGCTGTTTCAAAGTCTTCCTAAAACTTAGATGATAGAACTTAATGGTTATTTTGTGTCTAATTGATACATTTCAACTGAATTAAATATTACCACCATATATTTTATTAATTGAAATTATATTGCATGCGACTCTTGGCTTTCAGGGTTTCTCAAAAAAAAAAAAAAAGTGTACCATTTTGTTGCATGTACTGTATGTATAGAGGCAACCAGTTGTAGACTCAATGTGGTTTTACTGTGCCTTACATGAAGAGAAACTCTACAGAATGTATAATGTGGGGTGAGGAATGGAGCCTCTACTGCACTGTTAGGTGATGGCACACAGCATGTCCCAGAACATTTCTGTGCTTAATTACCCAACCAAAGAGATCTAAAGTCTGTATGTTGTACTGTAATGGGGGGTTATGCCTGGACAATTAAGTGTTTTATTTGTTTTCTGAAATGATGTGAACTTATTTTTCTAAACACTATACTAAATAAACTTTATATTTATACATACTTGGTGTTGAAAAAGACTGTTTGGGGAACACTGTTCTTTGCAGTAGACAAGAAACGGGAAAGAATTGTGATCTAAATATGCCTAGAAAAGCAAAGAGAAGATACAAATACTTGGGCTGGCAAAACCTTAAAAGGCCCAATGAAGTGATTTTAGAAAGTAATCTGTGTTGATCTTTGTACAGAATAATGTAGCTCACTTAGCTGCACTACACACTCAAAGCTAAATCGCAGAGTTTGTTCTTAGACAGGCAAGATAACTTATTCCTTTTTGTCTTCTGAGAGCTGGGCTCAGAACATAGCACATAGTAGGTACTCTACAGAAATACCCGGAAACGGCCGAAGAGCTTTCTATTAATGACTTGATTAAAATTCGAGCTCTGTTGCTTACCCCTAGGGCATTGCTGTTAGCCCACTTGTGATTATACCCCAGTTTGACAAATAGATTTGACCAGAACTGCGTTTCTATTGAGTGGAGAAGACTGAGCGTTAATCTAGTTTGGTCCTAATTTTATAAGCTCTAAATTCTATTCTACGCCAGCACGAGAGATGTTTGAAAACCAGATTGGGAACTAATTGTACAACTCTTACAGATCTAGTTAAAGCCATCAAGTTGGTGTCGGGTGGAATGTCTAGACACATTCTTATTGTTCGGCTCATTTGGCAGCTCTATGTAGTAGTTAAACCAGTTAAGCACGAAGTGAAGTGATTACATTTCATAACTTTTTAACCAAACAAGTATTGTAAAACATTTGAAAGGTGGATGCCTTGTTTCAACTGTGTTTGTGGCTCCTCAGAAAATAGCAAACCTCATAGAACTCAACAGGAATTCAAAGCCTTTGGCTAGCTGGTTCCATGCTACTTTTCCAGTCTCCCATAAGAAATAGTGTATTCGGAAGTTTGCCCTTGCACACCCACTGCCAGGACACGTTGGTAGCATATAAGCAAGACACATTCCCACACATAAAGATCAGTGCCATCAAAGAAACAGAACAATGGAATTACAAGTGAGGAGTGGTTGGGTGGGAGACGGGTTGGACAAGAATGGTGGGAGCAAGTATCCTTTTGGCAGTGATGTTTAAATTATCTGGTTCAGAACTAAAACAAGAGTGCTCCAGCATGAGGGTCAGACAGTAGGTTTAAAGTTCCTGAGAGACAAGCAGGTCTCAGTTTCAAGGTTAACTTGAGGCATGGTTAGGTGGGGCCACTGAAAGAGATTCGGGGCCCATATCAGAGGTAGAGCCAGACACTTTGGATTTGGGTTTGATAAGACATCGGTGGCTTTTAAGCAAGGAGTCATATAAGGATTTGCACTTTATAAAATGTCAGTGTGGTTACTCTGGAAAGTGGACTTGAGAAGGACAAATGGCAGGAACTGGGAAACTATTGCAGGTTGAGCTGAGTTGTCTGACAGGAAATAGTCAGGAGTTCTGGAACAGCAGGGTGGGCCATTTGCCCACAAAGGTCTCCACAATGGTATGTCCTCCAGGCTGCGATAAGCCAAAGCCACTCTTGTGTCCTGAAATCCAGGCTGGTGGGTTCAGATTCTTAATGGACATTTCCAAAATGTCCTCATCCTGCCTATGAACAAATGGACCCACCTTCTCCCAAAGCTGTGTAGCTTTGTTTCAGCGCCAGGGATAGACCCCAGCCTTGTGCATGCTGAGAAGGGCTATGCAGAGTCTCCCAGGCTCCAGGTCTGCCTTTTTATGGCCCCTCAAGCTAATTTCTTCTAGTTTCAAGGTTTTCATTTCCCTACTGAATTACTGCAATTGAGTCTGCCTGGTCTCCCAGTATGTGCTCCTCACTTTGGCCACATTACAACTCCACGGAGAAGGAATATTCAAAATCTAGAAGACAGACCCAACTTACAGACTCGGTGATGCTGTTATCGAAGAAATATCACTTAAACTGGGAGCATACAATGCCCAATGTCCACATAAAAGTGTTTTCTTGAAGCGCCAGATTCTTTACATACCGGGTCTCAAGAACAGCAGCAGAATGTCACACGTCTCACCCCCTCCCTCCTATGCAGAATGACAAAAGGCCTTCTCGGAGATCAAATAGATTTTCTTCCTTTCTTTTTTCTTTTCATTGCTTTCTTTCTCTCTTTATTTTTTTTTTTTTTAAGATTGAGAACATTCTAAAATTAAACTATGCCTGCATTGCCATCATCTTTCGAAGCCATTTTACTGATACAGATTAGAGACCATGTAGTTAAAATATTATGCCTACCCCCTCCAAGCCCTTTACCTCCCCCACCCTCAACCCCTCCCCCCCAGTGCTGGGGACAGTACCAAGGACTTTTCATATGCTAGGCAAGTTCTAACTCTGGGCCCTTATCACCATTTAAAGCTCAAAAGCCAATCAATACATTTAGGGACAAAGTCTGAGTGGCTCTTCAGGTCTTCTAGCATTAGTGGATGGTTTTATGGTAATTGTTTTCCTTACTGTTCCAGAGATTTTTTTTTTCCCCTCACTTCCAAGTTTGAGGCTGGGTTCCAAATGCCTTGGGTCTGACAGACAAGAGCAGCATTAGCCAAAAAGAATGTGCTCACTGGGCCATCTTAGGCCAATGTCTCAAAATAGCACAGAAGAGCTGTTGGTACTTAGGTATAGGTACACTTTCCAAACATGTTTTCTGTAGACAGGCCCATGCTAGAAGCTGACTAGACACCTCCAGAATCTGAGAGAACTAGTAAAGGGAATGATGAGGCATGCATCAGGATATGTGAGTTCCAACTTACCCCAGGACTTCAGAAACACGGCTTCACATCGACTATTTTGAGACTGCTTGAGATCTGGGCATTCTGAAGGTATATATACCAGAATGGTTTCATAAAGCACTCGCCGCCACAGAATTGACAGTCAAACCAATTTCAGGGTGAAGTACACAGTGGCCAAGGACAACAGATTTCAAATAAAATGATTGGGGACTGGAAAGATGGCTCAGTGGCTGAGACTACTAGCTGTTCTTCTAGAGGACCTGGGTTTAATTCCCAGCACCCACATGGCAGCTCACAACCACCTGTCACTGCACTTCTAGGACATTTGATGCCCTCTTCTGACCTCCACGAGCTTCTGCATGCACGTGGTGTACATATGTACACTCAGGCACTCACAGAGACACATAAAAATGTAAATATATTTAAAATAAAATGATTAAACAATGATTGCTATGAGATCGACAATCTGTGATTCCTTGAGATGAAATATTCAAGGTATACAGCTGGACAAAGCAGGCCTGCTTTTCAACTCATCTCCCTCCTTCCCCTGTATCCACCTAATGGGCCTGCCGTCCTCGGTCACTACCCTGCTGTCCCAAATACCATAAAAGACGGTCTGGTATTGGTGCTTAGCCATTTAAGGTAACTCTCCACCTGGGTGGAATATCTGCATTTTGGGAAAGTTTGAAGTGCAGAGCATCAAGCTATAGTGACGTATGATCATGGTAAATTAATAAATGAAGAGGAGCACACCCCCTTTGTAAGTGCTGTGGCAGACTGGGGGGTGGGAATGAAAGGATGGGTAAAGGGGGGGGGAGCATGGAGCATGTCACTCTTTGTCCCCTTCCTTTCCTGTGTGCTCCACTTCCTACTGGGTTTCAAGGGCAAGCAGCGGAATCTAAGCTTGTGGATCGTCTGAAAACAACAGTGTAGTTTCTCCCACCCCAGAGCCTAGCAAAATCCCAGCAGATTCCTGTGTTGAAAAGATAAGTCACTAACAATAATTAAAGCATAAAATAGCTGTAGGAAAACAAGGGTTCTTTGATTCATCCCCCTTCCCTCCCTCCCTTTCTCTATCTTTCAAAACTGTGTGTGTGTGTGTGTGTGTGTGTGTGTGTGTGTGTGTGTGTGTGTGTGGTGTTTGGGTGTACAAAGGTCAGAGAACAACCTTCAGGAGTTACTTCTATCCTCTCACTGTGGTGGACAGGCTTGCATGACAAGAGCCTTTACCCAGAGCTATCTTACCAGCTCTTTTATTTTCATTCTTAAAGCCCACAGAGCTCCACATGTGTAAAATGTTTGCTACCATGCATATGGCCCTTGAATCAATCCCCAGTGCCAAAGACAAGGACAGGGAATACAAGTTATGCAACTACAAAAATACAGTTTAAAAATATTTTTACATTGTATTTGTGCATGTGTGTGCATACATGTGGTGTGTGTGTGTGTGTGTGTGTGTGTGTGTGTGTGTGTGTGTGTAAAACTTGCAGGAGTCCCTTCTTTCCTTCCACCTTGTGGTTCAGGAACTCAAGTAATCAAGCTTGCATGGCAAATGTCTTTACCAGCACAGCCATCTTGCTTGGTCCCAACAACATACTTCCCTACCAAGTATGAAGTCTTAGGTTCAGTTGCCAGAACTACTCCAAAAATTTTGGGTACACACACACACACACACACACACACACAGAGAGAGAGAGAGAGAGAGAGAGAGAGAGAGAGAGAGACAGAGAGAGAGAGAGAGAGAGAGAGAGAGGGACAGAGAGAGAGAGAGAGAGAGAGAGAGAGAGAGGGACAGAGAGAGAGAGAAAGTTTTAAGAAGAAAATGAGAATACAAAAAATTGTTTGCTCATTTTGGTTTTGTTTGTTTGTTTGTTTTTGTTTTGTTTTTGTTTGGGTTGGTTGGTTGGTTGGTTGGTTGGTTGGTTGGTTTGGCTTTTAGATGGGGTATCACTATGTAACCCTAGCTGACATCAAATCACTGTGTTGGCCATGCTGGCCTCTGCCTCCTGAGTATTGGGATGAAAATGTCTCATCATATCTAACTTCTTTAAAAAAAAAAAAAAAAAAAAGTATTACAAGTATAATGAGCCCTGCCTGATTTTATTCTTGTTTGTTTTTCTTTTATTGCTTAGAATCAAGCCCAGGACCTGTTTGCAGAAGTACTCTGCTCCTGAGCTACAGCCCCAGCCTTCAGCTTTCAGCTACTGAGACTCAATAGAAAAGCATAGGCTAGACTCCAACTCAGGATGCTCCTGCCTCTTCATCCTAAGTACTGGGATTACAGGCATAAGCCATCACGCTCAACCAAAAAATGTTTTTGAGTGTGTATGATCATGCTCAATTAAAAACATTTTTGAATGTGTGTGTGTGTTCTCATGTGTGGTATATGTGTGTGCATATGGACATGGGGGTTAGATGTTGATGTTAGGTGTCTTTCTCCATCAGCCCTCATCTTATATATTGGGTCTATCATTTGAACCCAGAGATCACTCACTGATGTAGCTATTCTGTCTATGAACTTGCTCTGAGGGTCTCCTGCCTCAGCCTTCAGATTGCTGGGATTACAGGCAGGGCACTAAGAATGATGGGAATCTGAACTCTGGTCCTTACATTTGCACATCAAAGGTGTTCTCCACTGAACCATCCCACCCACCCCCATCCCCTGCCCCCCCCCAAGTCTTCCATTTTTTAAATTACTTTTTGAGACAGGGCCTTATGTAGCCCAGACTGGTTAAGGATGACCCTCCTACCTCCACCTCCTGAGCCTGGAGTGCACTACTGGTTGCACGCATGCGCTACAACACCCAGTCTTTTTCGGCGGTAGGGTCGGAAGCCTGGGCTTCATGCATCCAAGACAAGCGTTGCATCAACAGCAGAGTTACATCTCCTGGCCCTTCTTTGTGTTTGTGTTGTTGTTTTAATTAATGTCAGGGTAGACACTCACAGGCCAGCTGCTAGAAATGACTGGAACCAGGCTCCTCTCTCCCTCCTCCTTCTGCTCCTCCCTGGGTTGGGGTCAGTGCCACTGCTGTGAGAGATCTGTCTTCTCCATAAGTCTGATGTTCCTGTTACCAGCAGCTGTTAGAGTCACATAGTCTAGTTTTACATAAAAAAAATAAAGAGTTGGATTGGGGATTTGGCTTGGTAGTAGAATACATGTATACAGGAAGCCCTTGGTTCAATAATCAGAAGTGCAACTACCCAGTAAAAGAAAAGGAGAGAAAGAGAGAGAGACAGAGAGAGACACAGAGAGAGAGAGAGAGAGAGAGAGAGAGAGAGAGAGAGAGAGAGAGATGTTCCCCACTGTTTAAAAAAACTAGAGTGTCCACGATAATAACCCTAGTAAAATGTTATCATTGGCCCATTTTAACTGTTCGCTCATTCATTCATTTGTTTGTTTGCTGTGGTGCTGAGCACATAACTCAGGTCCTTTCCAAGTTTGTTTGTTTGGTTTTTTTTGAGACAGGGTTTCTCTGTATAGCTTTGAAGGCTGTCCTGTAACACTCGCTCTGTAGACCAGTCTGGCCTCAAACTCACTGAGACCCACCTGCCTCTGTCTCCCCAGTGTTGGGATTAAGGGCGTGTACCACCAATGCCTGGCCCTTTCCAAGTGTTTATGCATCCTCCTATGTCCACTTTTGATTACATTCCAATCATGACCCAGTCACAGTGAACAGACAGGGTAGGGACGATGTGGTTGGCCAAGTTGGAGAAAACCATGGACCAAGATGCAGGGTTTTAAGAGAGGACAGCAGCACCCAGTGGACAGGGGGAGGCTTAGCCATCAAATAGCAAATGTCAGGCTAGCAAGATACTCAGCAGGTAAGAACACTTTCTGACTAAGCATGCCCCAAGTCACATAGCTGGAGAGATGGCTCAGCAGTTAAGAGTATATGTTGTTCTTAGAACCTGAGTTGAAGTCCTACCATTTACATCAGGCAGGTTACAGCTACCTGTAATTCAAGCTCCAGGGGATCTGACATCTATCTTATCTCCTTGGATACATACACATAAATAGATAATAATAAAAGTACACACACAAACAAACACACTTTTGTTGTTGTTGTTGTTGTTGTTGTTTGGTCTTTGGAGACAGAGTTTCTCTATGTAGCCCTGGCTGTCCTGGAACTCACTCTGTAGAGCAAGCTGACCTCAAACTCAGAGATCCTCCTGCCTCTGCTCCTCAAGTGCTGGGATAAAATGCCACCTCACCCAGCTTATAATAAAAATAAATTTTTAAAAAGTCAGGTGTGGACCAGGCTGTGGTGGTGCACGCCTTTAATCCCAACACTCGGGAGGCAGAGGCAGGTGGATATTTATGAGTTTGAGAGCCTGTCTACAGAGTGAGTTCAGGTCAGCCAAGGCTACACAGGAAAACCCTGTCTTGAAAAAAAACAAAAATAAAAACAAACTCAAGTGTGCTCACCCTCTGAAGTGCCTGAAAATCTAGTGTTATGGAGTAGGGTCCTCATGCTCCAGGTTCTGTGAGAAACCCTCTCTCAAGGGAGTAAGGGGGGGACTAACACCCAAAGTTCTCCTCTGGCAGTCATCTGCACACACATGTATGCACATAATATAGACACCACTAACACACACACACACACACACACACACACACACACGCACACGCACTCACGCACGCACGCAGGTACAGATAGAAAATGTCCACTGGACTTCCCAATATAATGGAGGCAGTGTTTTGAAGTGAAAAATCCAGCACCACCTCTGTTCCTTCTAGCTCTGAGGCTGAGTGGTAACCCTGAAATACTTTCACAGAATATCTAGTGACTGGGGAAAAAAATCACTCAGTTTACCTGCTGACTAGAGCATGGAATTGAGCTTGTTTACCCCAAACTGGCCTGATAATAAAATACTGTTTTCTAATGCCCAGAGTCTCACTAGCTGGTTTCTTTGAGGCATAGATACTAATCTTGTCTGAGCCCTGGTTGGTGACTTGATTTTGAAATGAAGTTTCTTTCTCAAACCCTTATTTCCATATTTCTCTGCCTCTCTTGAACTGTCAAAGTCTATTTATTAACCTTTAACTCAACAGTGCAAAATACCTCTATTTGCTTTGGCCTGTCCTGATGGTCGACGAGTAAGGCCTGAGTTTGCCTTCGATGTTTGACTAGCTAATTCCATTGTGTATATTAGTCACATTTTATATACACCACTAGAGGCCTTGTTCATGACTATTTCAAGTTTTGACAAAAAGAAAGATTAGAGAAAGTGTTCTCTTTTCTTGGGATTTAATTTATTACTTTCTGTGAAAGTGTGAGATTAGCTACCAACCCAAGGTGGAATTACTTGTTGCACCTTTCTTGTTGGGGATGGGGCATTTTTCTGTGTAGCCTTGGCTATCTGGAACTCACTCTGCAGACCAGGCTGGCCTCCAACTCAGAGATCCCCTGCCTTTGCCTCCTGAATTATGTACCACCAATACCCGGCAACTTGTTACACATTGCTAAGTACAACAAACCAGCTAGTATTTCATTATTAAAGTTAAGTTGTAAAATTATAAAGATGTTCCACTTTCACACTTTGGCACATGTGCCCACACACACACACATACATAGAATAAATAAATAGATGTATTTATGTGTATATATGTAAGTATAAATCATTGAAGAGGAGTTTCATCTGGTCCTCTTCATTTTCAATTGTGGTAAAGTAAATATAACATAAAATGTACTATTGTAGCTGGGTGTGGTGGCACACGCCTTTAATCACAGCACTCAGGAGGCAGAGGCAGGGGGATCTCTGTGAGTTTGAGGTCAGCCTGGTCTACAGAAGGACAGGACAGGTTCCAAAGCAATAGAAAAACCCTGTCTCACACACACACACACTCAGTCTATTGTAACCTTTTTAGAATATGCATTCACAGCTAGAGAGATGGCTTAACAGTTAAGAGCATTTTCTGTCCTTGCAGAGGCCCTGGGTTTGACTCCCAGCACCCACAGGATGGCTCACAACTATCCATAACTCCAGTTCCAGTGGGTTTGATGTCCTTTTCTGACCTCCATTGGCACCAGGCATGTACGTGATAAATATAAGTACACACAGGAAAACACTCATGTATGTAAAATAAAACAAATAAATATTTTTAAAAAGTATATGCTGTTTAACCAGGTGTGGGTCATACCTGTAGTTCAGGCACTCAGGATTGCCACAAGTTTGAGACTAATCTGGGCTACATAGTTTCAGGCCAACATGAGCTACAGTTTAAGACACTGCCTCAAAAAACCGAATGCAGTTTAGGAGCTGGAGAGATGTGGGGCTAGAGCTCAGAAGAGGAGCATATCCTTTGCATCCTACATTGCTGCTCCCCTCCCCCAGCACCATCTTACTTTTTACTTTATTAATTTTATGTGCCGACCACAGTTTCCCCTCCTTCCCCTCCACCGTTCCCCTCCCCCACCTCCTGTCTACACCCCTCCCCATCCACTCCTCCTCCATTCAAAAAGAGGAGTCAACAAAGCAGGGCATTATTAAGCTGAGGCAGGACCAAGCTCCTCCCCCTGTATCAAGGCTGGGCAAGGCATCCCAGCATGGTGAATAGGTTCCAAAAAAGCTCCTCATGCACCAGGGACAGGTCCTGATCCCACTGGTAGGGGCCTCACAAACAAACCAAACTACACAGCTGTCACCCAGATGCAGAGGGCCTAGGTGGGTCCCTAGCTGTCGGCCCAGAGTCCGTGAGCTTCTACAAGCTCAGGTCAGCTGTCTCTGGGTTCCTAGTCATGACTTACACACACACACACACACACACACACACACACACACACACACACAGAGAGAGAGAGAGAGAGAGAGAGAGAGAGAGAGAGAGAGAGAGAGAGAGAGAGAGACTGTGTTGTACAATCCCTCCTCCCTCTCTTCAACTGGACTCCCAGAGCTCTGCCCAGTGCTTGGATCTCTGCATCTGCTTCCATCAGTTACTGGATGAAGGCTCTGACAGCAATTAGGGTAGTCACCAATCTGATTACAGAAGGCCAGTTTAGGCATCCTCTACGCTATTGCTAGAAGTCTTAGCTGGAGTCATCCTTGTGGATTTTGGGAATTTCCCTGGCACCAGGTTTCTCCTTAACCCCCAAATGTGCCCCCCAAATGAAGATATCTCTTTCATTACTCTCCCCCTCCTTCCCATCCCCAACCTGACCAACCCTGTAAATATACAATGCCTATCCTTTTCTTCATATATTGCCATCCCCTTCCCCCTACCCCAAAACCATTTTACATTTTACTATCTTGACTATTCTAGGTACCTCATATAAGTTGAATTACACAATATGTGTTCTCTCTCTCTCTCTCTCTCTCTCTCTCTCTCTCTCTCTCTCTCTCTCTCTCACACACACACACACACACACACACACACACACACACACTTTGTAGCCCCTGAACTCCTCATCCTCTTGTCATGGTACCCTGAGTGTTGGAGTGACAGGTGCATGTCACCACACCCAACTGCCTGTGAGTTTTTGTGCCCTTAATCCTTATGTTGCTTTCCATCAGAACAAGTGCCCACTCTGCCACTAATGCTTCAGCGTAGAGTCCTCTGTCAGGGGCAAGGAATTTTTCCTTTTCTTTACCACTGTTTCTATCAGATTTAGAATGACTGCCAGCAGATAGCAGATGGCCAGTCAATAAATATCTGTTCCGTGAGTGAGCGGAAGGCAGCCTTGTCTTGGTTTTGATTAGTGGTAGCAAGGGACCAGTCATCTACCCATCTACTGTCTGCTAAGAGCAGCCAGTGCTTGTAACCACTGAGCCATCCCTTCAAAGGTTGCACACAACCTAGAACACCGCAGAACACTGGTGGAAATTCCTTTACCCCTTTCACGCTCAAGCATTGGCTCTTAAGGCACATTCTTCATGCTTAGGTGACAAAATCTAGAGGGGATACGCAGTCTCCATTATACACTCCATTATACACTCAGGTCTTATTCCCTCACCTTGGGGTAACTCTACATAGGGCCCTTTCCTCAGTCAAGATGGTCTTGGTCCTTTAGAGATACTTTAATAATATTGAATCACAGAAAACTTCGTTTTGTGTTGTGTTGTTGCTGTTGTTGTTGGGGTTTTTATTTATTTATTTATTTATTTATTTATTTATTTATTTATTTATTTGCTTTGTTTTTTGGTATTTGTGCAAACTCACTCATTTCGCTACTATCTTCCAGGGTCCGTCTCTGCAAACCAAGTGACTTTTGTAGACTCAACAAAAGATTCTGCTGTAGCACTTCCCACTAGAGCCCAGGGGGTGTACTTGACAAACATTTGCATGACTATGGCCACTTCTCTAGTGATTCTAAGGAACAAAAAGCCCAGAGAGCATTGCTGTCTCAAAGCAGTGACAGTGTTTAAGTGTTTTTGGGCTGAAGAGCCATTCAGTCTTCCTACCTCTTACGGCTCTTGGAGCACACACCCACACACATGGGAGGGGCTGCCCCACTCACTTGGAGCTGAGGTAAGCTTTCCCAGAACTCACAGTTCCAAAAAATGCTATGGTCTATGATTGTACGCACCTTCAAGTTCTCAGTAGAGAACCTAGAAGAGGCTTGAACACATTAAAATATTTTGTGAGTTCTACCATTAAAATTGTAGGATCAAATTTAATAAATATGTTTGGTTGTGGTGGCATCAAACCTAACAAGAGAGTGAAACAGGCAAACTGTTATTGCTAAGTAATAGACTCCAAAGTGTAAATATACCATCTACAGTGAGTTGGATGAGAATGGTCCCCATATATTTGAATGCCTGGTCCCCAGTTGGTGGAACTATTTGTGAAAGATCAGGAGTTGTGGACTTAGTGGAAGGGATGCACCCTCTGGAACTGTGAGCTCCATAAACTCTTTCTTCTATAAATTGCCTTGGTCATGATGTCTCTTCACAACAATAGAAAAAATAACTAAGACACTGTGCTTTTGGGTATTCTCTGTTTTAAAGATTTATCAAGACTCAGATTATCTCACATTGTGCTGGGGATATATGTGGCTTAGCTGTACTGTAATTATTAGCAAGGCCCTGTGTATGTGCATGTATGCATATGTGTGAGTGTTTGTGTGTGAATGCACGTGTGTCCGTGTGTGTGTGTGTGTGTGTGTGTGTGTGTGTGTGTGTGTGTGTGTAATGGTTATATGTTTTAGATTTGTCCTCTGTTGATCTGGCCTTCAGCCCGCTTGTGACTTGGTGGGAGGCAGATTCTTTTTGTTACTTCTCATCTTCTTTATGTTCTGTTAAGAAAAATAAATGACAAAAATAAAATAATAGTACCAGGTATCTAGGATGTGCCAAACAAAGAAACAAAAACAAAATACATGATCTCTTACCAGGAATGGTGGCGTACATCTTTAATCCCAGCACTTAGGAGGAAGAGGCAGGTTGATCTCTGGGAGTTCATGTCAAGCCTGGTTTAAAGAAGAGTTCCACATCATCCAAAGGACACACAGTAAAACCCTGTCTGAAAGTATGTTGCAATTCTTACTATATGCCTCTAATTGGAGAGCTATGCTGTAGGTAGTGGCACACTCTTCGAATTCCAGTACTTGGGATATGGAGACAGGATCAGGAATTCAAAACCTATCTTAGCTACAGAGCAGTTTGAGGTCAACCTGGACCCCTTGAGGCCTTGTCTCAAATATAAAAAGGGTGGCATGTCAAGACCACTAACTATGTAGTATCACCAGTACCTTTCTTACCAGCAACACTGTCATGTCTGTGGCCACTGAAAGCAACTTACATAGACATTTAAAAGAATATATTTAGCCAGGTGTGGTGAAGTATGCCTTTAGTCCCAGTACTTGGAAGACAGAAACAAATGATTCTCTGAGTTTGAGGTCAGTCTGATCTAAGACATAGTGAGTTCCAGAATAACCAGGGCCACATAGTGAGACCCTGTGTAATAAGTGAATAAAATAAAACCAAAAGTAAATAAATAAAAAATATTTTTTTGATGTGGGATAATGATTTTGTACACTGTAAAGATTTGTCACTTGTATTGGTTTAATAAAATACTGACTGGCCAGTAGCCAGGCAGGAAATATAGGCAGGGCTACCAGACTAGTAGAATTCTGGGAAGAGGAAGGCAGAGAGGAGTTGCCAGCCAGATGCAGAGGAAGCAAGTTGGGAATGTCTTACTGAGAAAAGGTACAAAGCCGTGTGGCTAAGCATAGATAAGAAGTATGGGTTAATTTAAGTTGTGAGAGTTTGTTAGTAATTAGCCTAATCAATAGGCTAAACAGTTTATAATTAATATAAGCCTCTGTGTGTTTATTTGGGACTGAACAACTGTAGAATAGGGCATGGCAGAAACTTCCATCTACAATTTTTCATCTCTTTTAAATATTTCCATCCTTCTAAAAAGTATAAAGCAATGAATAATTCATTTGAGAAGACCCAGTCTCTCTTATTAGTATCCTGATATTTAAACATTTAGCTCAAGTATTGATTCATTTTGCATTTAAATCCATTTTAGATCTTAGCAATAGCTAATCAAATAAATAGTGACCCTAAATTAACACACAAGGATACAAATCCAAGACATGAAGCACATTTTAAAGCCAGATAACAGGTAATTCTTGTCTTTTAGTTCTTTGAGGTTATTGATCAAGCCCAGTGTAATTTCTCTTTCCAAATGGGATTCCAGCCCTTATGGAGGAATAAGGAAGTAACAGCATCCCTTGCAAAGGCCCATCATGTCTCCCTGATGAGGTTAAGATGTCAATTGAAAAGAGGAAATGAGAATTAAACATTACAGCTGAGACACAGATGGGATGCTAGATAAGCTGAGAACCCTGTATTTTGATTACTACTACATTTGTTAGGACTAAACAACTGACCTGCATCTGGGAATGGCAGTCATTCTGCTGAAAGGGAAGGAAGTGGGCAATCCCATCAACACTCCTGTGGTCGAGCCTTCTCTGCATCTAATGGTGCTCGGGATAAGTTGAAAATCTTGATCCGTTTCAAGGGTTCCAATCTGGCAGAATTTTCTTCCAAGTCAGAACTCAGGAAAGCCTTTGAAGTGGATAAGAGCTCTACAAATGAAGGGAGAGTAAGAAATTGAGTGATCAGGGGCCCAAACATCTTGTGAAACTCCAAATTTTATTTTTGACAGTTAGTCACAGTCTCCTTTCAAGATTATGCTATGTTCTTTTAAAAATTTTTGTTTATTTTTATTTGATGTGTATGAGTGTTGAGAGAGAGAGAGAGAGAGAGAGAGAGAGAGAGAGAGAGAGAGAGAGAGAGAGAGAGAGAGAGATTGCAGAGAGAGAGAGATTGCATTATGTGCCTGCCTGCTTGGTGCCTGCAGAGGTCAAAAGAGGGGATCAGGTCTCCTGGAACTGGAGTTATGGAAGGTTGTGAAACACCATGTAGGTGCTGGCAAATGAACCTGGATCCTCTCTGCAAAACCAACCAGTGCTCTGAACCAATGAGCCAATCTCCAGTCCCTGGTAAGCTCATTTTAACAGAGATTTTCAGTGGATCCTAAACTGGAAGTTGGGCTCTAGTAACTCCATCTATATCCTTACTGTGGTGGTTACAGTCGGCAGAGCCTTTCCCTCTTCAAGCCTCTCCTTCTCTCTTCCCAGCTGATGGAGAGTGGGGCCACAGTTAAATGGACAGAAATACTCATTTGTTCACTCTTTAGCTGAATTTCAGTGATCTGCAATATGTTTAGAGGACACTGATTGACCCTATCATGTTGCTCCCTGACTCCATCACAGTGCTCTACCAAATTCAGTCATTAAATGTGGTTAATCACACTTACTGGTAATTGTAGACATGTATCATTATTGTCTTAATGATCAGACAAAAACATAAGGACTGGGGATGTCACTCATTGGTAGATTACTCACCTAGGCTATGTGAGATCATAAATTCTGAGGCTCTAGCTTGATCCCCAGCACAATGAATAACAAACCAACCAATTTACAATTCAAAACCCATGGGGTTTCCTAAGGAATCCATCTTCCCCACTTGACCTCTATCTAGTTTGGCTTTGTTGCTGTAGGTTTGATGTTGCTGTTGTTTGTTTCTGTTTTTTGCTTGTTTGCTGATTTAAGACAGTTTAGGGAGAATGTGGTGTTTTCATATAACTGTGCTAGTGAAGGTTAAAGTGCTAGGAAGAACTACACTCATCTGCTTTGGTATGTATAGAAATGCCTATGCTGACCATCTGTTCCTAACTCCCTAAAGAGATTGATTCCTGTCATTCATTTGTCTACCCACATATGTAACACCCAGCTCTAATTCAGTGCAAAGGGGAAAAAATTATTTCATACACACACAGGAAAAAAGAACAATGAGAGACCATGGATCCTAGAGAAGGTCTCTGTACATAGCTTAGTGAGAAAAATCAAAATTAAGATCAAAATAACTAATCCAGCATGAAAATCTAATTCATAAAACACAAGAAACTATAGGAAATTCTCATTAGTGTCTCCAAGAGGAGATACTGTAATCAATAACTAGAAGAGGCTAGCATGACAAGGGAGCAACCGGAAAAAGTAGTTTATGGAGATTAACAATACAGTCACCAAAAGAAAAAAAAGTGAACAGAAATCAGAAAAGACTCCACGTGTTGGTGCACACCTTTAATCCCAGCACTGGGGAGGCAGAGGCAGGTAGATCTCTGTGAGTTCGAGGCCAGCCTGGTCTACAGAATGAGTTACAGGACAGGCTCCAAAACAATACAGAGAAATCCTGTCTCAAAAAACCAAAAAGAGGGACTAGAGAGATGGCTCAGTGGTTAAGAACACACTAGCTATTCTTCCAGAGGTCCTGAGCTCAATTTCCAGCAACCACATGGTGGTTCACAACCATCTGTAATGAGATCTGTATAAATAATGAATACATAAATGAATAAATAAATCTTTTTAAAAAATTTAAAAATCAAAAAGAAAAAAAATCAGAAAAGACAAAGTGCAGAAATATCTCCTGGAAAGACTGGCAAAACATCAACAGATAGACATATTAGGAAAGAAATGTCAAAATAAATACAAAAGCTATATATGCCCAACAAGAGACACAGGATGAACAGCCCTCAGACTTGATATGACATGTAAAATTTTACTATATATACACTATATATTAGAGAGAAAGAGAAAAATTAGTTTCATCTTAGCATAAATGTTGACCTAAATTAGAACTGCTGAATAATAATCAAGTTTATACTTAACTGTTTTTTTTTAATATCCATAGGCTTCGATTAATTTAAAAATGTTTCAAAAAATGATCTCAATATAAAGTGCATTAGCCTGAAGGCCTAGATTCTAAAAGGAAATTATAGAAATAATAACAATGTAACATAATAGATAAAATACACATTTTTAAAAAGTGCTTGAATTTATTTTAAAAGAAATAGTATGACTGAAGGTATTTAGTGGTAGAGCACACACATTGCATATAGGAGGTTCTAGGTTGATCTGTACCACACACATACACATACACACACACACACACACACACACACACACACACACACACCACTCAAAACATACACAAACACACATACACACAACACACAAAACACACATATACACACACATACACACACACCACACACACACATATACATGTACATATATACACACGTACACATAAACACACCACACACAAACACACAATATATACACACACAACACATGTATGTATACATACACACACACACACACACACTACACACAACACATACACACACAACACATACACACACACAGAGTCCTAAATAGAGTAAAAACAAAAGAGTAACTACTAGAGCTTAGGCAATATGAAAGCAGAGGAAAGGATACTGAAAGTTTAAGTGGATGGAGTAAGAAGAGGTGGGCTGAGGTTTTATGTATGTATGTATGTATGTATGTATGTATGTGTGTGTGTGTGTGTGTGTGTTTATGTGTGTATATGTATATGTGAGATATATATATGCTGGAGAGATGCTCAGTGGTTAAGAGCATTGGCTGCTCTACTAGAGAATCTGGGTTCAATTCCCAGTACCCACATCAGAAGACACAACTGTCTCTAACTCTGATCCCAGGGAATCCAACACCCTCTTCTAGTCTCCACAGGCACTGTATACGGGGTGAGTAGACATACATACAGGAAAAACACTCCATATACACAGGAAATAAATAAGTAATTAAATATTTTAGATAAACCATTCTGTAATTGCTAAACAAATGATACTAAAAGAATAATAAAAACCAGATCAAGGCCTGGAGAGATGGCTCAGTGATTAAGAACACTGGCTGCTCTTTTAGAGGACCCAGGTTCAATTCCCAGCACCCACATGGCAGCTTACAACTGTCTGTAATTCCAGGAATTCTGGCACAGTTACATAGATACACATGTACACCAATGTACAAAACAAAACAAAAATCAGGTCAAGACTGTCATGACTGGGAAGTGAAATGGACCCCCACAGGCGCATATGTTTCAACAAGCGACCTCTAGATGGTAGAGCTGTTTGGGGAGGCTGTGGAACTTAGGGGACTTATGTCCTGCTGGTGGAGGTAGGTCACTGAGGCAGCCTTTGAACCTTTCAGTCAGGCCCCTTGGTCGCTCTGTCCTGCTTAGCATCTTATAAGTAGCTGCCTATGGCTCCTCATCTCCATATGTAGGGAAGGAACATGGAGAAGTAGGAACTAATTTTAAAAATATAGAGGAAACACATTTCCACTAGGTTATATCAAAAAGCTAATTGTATATATTTCTGTGTGATATCTCTGGCTGTCTCGGAACTCACTCTGTAGACCAGGCTGGCCTTGAACTCAGAGATCCTCTTGCCTCTGTCTCATGAGTGTTGGGATCAAAGGCATGTGCCACTACCACCCAGTTTAATTCAGGATTTTATATATGAGGCTAAATTAGACTTTTTTGCTCATTAGAAGGACAGCGCCTGTACATTCAGGTGAGGGAGACTTTACATAATTAGAGTTGGTTTCAATGGTAAGAACTAAGGATTTTAAATCAATGTGGACATAATACTACAAATTTAAAATGTGTAGAGTTGATGGATGTAGTGGCACACACATTTGATCCCAGCACTCAGTGAGCAGAGTCAGGGAGGACTCTAAGAATCAGAAGCCAGCCTGGTCAACAGAGTGAGTTTCAGGCCAGTCAGCAGTTACGTAATGACATTCTGTCTCTCAATAAATATGTAGAGGCTGGAGAGATAGTTCAGCAGTTAAGAACACTGGCTGCTCTCCCAGAGGACATGGATTCTGTTCCTAGCACCCACATGGCAGCTATAAACCATCTCTAACTCTGCTCCCAGAGGGTCCCATGTCCTTTTCTGGACTCCAATAGCACTGTATTCATGTGCAACACAGACACATGCAGGGGAAACACCCATACACATAAAATGAAAATAATTAAACATCTCAGAGAATCTTAAATATAAAATTCATAAAGTCAAAATGAATTAAGCCAAAGGGAGTCATGAATAAACTCACAGTCTTAACTGGAAGTTTTAATGTACATATTTCAGCAATTATTAAAAGGAAGACAAAAAAGTTAAACACAGTTAAGTAACTTGACTTGGTGGATATTTATGGCATACCATAGCCAAAGTGAAAGATGCTTAGAAGGAAATTCATGACCTTTATTTATTGAACATGTGAGGAAAGTTTTCATCTCATGAAAGTATGAAAAGAAGAGCAAACAAAATTTGAAGTAGAGGAAGGAAATAATAAAGTGCAGTCATCAGTGATACAGACAGTGCACACACAGCGGGGAGAGATCTCCAACATTAAAGCCTTTAATAGACTAATGGGGAGCTATAGAAATGGCTCAGTGGCTAAGAATTCTTGTAGCTCTGTTGCATGACAAGCCTTTTCCTGGGGAGATGCAACAAGCACATCTACTCACCACAGATAGGGAGCCCACAACAGACCACAGTATGGATACCACCAGAGCTCAACTTGGAGAGCAGACATGTTTTAATGGGGTTAGTTCCAGGAGCAGACATGACTCCAAGACAGATGCATCGCCAAAGCCCACCCCAGCATGGGTGACAGCTCACAGAAGTTGGGAAACTGGAGGACAGCCAGATGACAGATCAGCTGGTTGGAGAATGTCCCTTCCAAGTAATTCAGTTGGTCCATACCCCTTTTACAGAGCTCTGCTAGCTTCTGCTTGTTCCAGGAAGGTGGGCTGGCCTCAGAATCTTCTTTTGTCTTAGCTTGTTTTCTCTTAGAAAGAAGGAAGGGGCATAGTAAATCTGGTCAGTTTTAGGGACTTCCTGAAGGTATTTTGAATTGCTTACCTTCTGGCTTAAAGAACTTCCCTGCTGGCTGGCAAATTTCAACCTCAGAGGAAACTGCTAGAGGACAGACTCCAAGAGGACTTGAGTTTGCTTCCCAGAACCCACATTAGTAACTTGGGTGCCAGGAACTGAACTCAGATCCTCTTAATCAAGGAGACATCTTTCTAACCCAGCAATTTCTTCCTGTTTTTGTTTTGATTTGTCTTGAGACAGGGTTTCTCTGTGCAGCCCTGGCCGTATTGGAATTCACTCTGTAGCCCAGGCTTGTCTTGAACTCAGAGATCTGAATACTGGGATTAAAGGCATGTCCCACTATGCCCAATTTCAACAATTTATGTCATTCCATTTATTTATTTAAATTTTTGTCGGACTAAAGAGTTGGCTCAGTGGTTAAGGGCATTGGATGTGAAGTGATGGGTATCAGCTCAGGACCCCCAAGACATAGTTCTCAGTGCAAAGGAGATGTAATTGACCCAGGAGACAGAGGGCAGGGAATAAGAGACAAGAGATAGAGGATGAGGGAGGAGGGCAAAGGAACAGGGGCAGGGGGAAGGGCTATTTGTCTCAGAGGGACAAAGGACAGAGAGGAAACTGATTTGGCCTGAAAGCAAATGGCAGTTTAAAGGTAAAAGGGGAAACCCAGTGTTAGGATAAGGTGTTTAATCTTAATTGGATATGTTAATTAGGTGAGTCAAAGGGGGGAGTGGTTGATTGGTGGACTTCAATACTTTGATAGCTGGACCTTCATAGTCAACCTCAGGAGGAGAAAGTGGCCAAAAAGGGAATAGACCTTGGTGGTTAGCTTCAGGATATGAAGCGTAAAGGCTTTTAGCAAGGCAGAGGGACAGAAGAAGGGCAAAGCCTGCTATATTTGCCATGCTTGAGCTGGCTAGAGTCCCTTCAGGATGCTCTTCCAGAAGACCTGGGTTTGAATGCCAGGACCCACATGACATATCACAACTGTTTGTGACTCCAGTTCCAAGAGATCTGATACCTTCTTCTGGGGATGAGACTAATGCATGGTATACAGACATGCATACAGGAAGACATTTTGCACATAAAATAATAAAATAAATAAAGAGATAAAATAACACTTTATTTTTATTTTACACATGTGAGTGCTTACCCACTGTGGCAGTTTAAACAAGAATGGTGTCCATAGGCTCATAGACTTGAATGCTTGATCATCAGGGAGTGGCACTACTTGAAAGGATTAGGAGATGTGACCCTGTTGGAGGACTGGTGTTACGGGGGTGGGCTCTAAGGTTTCAGAAGCCCATGACAAGCCCAGAGTCTCTCCTCTCGCTGTTGTCTGAGGGTCCTGATGCAGAATTCTCAGCTCCTCCAGCACTACTATACCTGCCTTTGTGTTATCAAGCTTCCCCCATGGTCCCTGCCATGCTGATAATGGATTACCCTCTGAAACTCTAAGCCCACCCCCAATAACATGCTTTCCTTTATAAAAGCTTTCATGGAGGCCAGGCGTTGGTGGTCCCTGCCTTTTATTTCAACACTTGGAAGGCAGAGGCAGGTGAATCTCTGTGAGTTTGAGGCCAGCCTGATCTACAGAGATAGTTCCAGAACAGGCTCCAAAACAATACAGAGAAATCTTGGTCCTGTCTCAAAAAACAAGAGAGAGAGAGGGAGAGGAAGAGGGAGAGGGAGAGGGAGAGGGAAAGGGAGAGGGAGAGGGAGAGAGAGAAAGAGAAACCCTGTTTCAAAGACAAACAAAGAGAATTGTCATGGTTATAGAGTCTCTTCACAGCAATAGAACACTGACTAACATAACCACAATTTTAAAAGAATGTTCACAAAGCATGAGTAAGAACTACATTACATAATGGTTAGTATCTAAGTGGCTGTTATGCCTATGAAGTCATGTTCAATGTTGAGCCAGATCTAGTGGCACACACCTTTAATCACAGTACTTGAGTGGCAGAGACAAGCAGATCTATATAAGTTCAAAGCCAGCCTGGTCTACAAAGAGAGTTCTAGGCAGCCAGGACTATACTAAAATACTTTGTATCTAGGCAGTGCTGGTGCATACTTTTAATCCTACCACTCAGGAGGAAGAGGCAGGCAGATCTCTGTGAGTTTAGGGCCAGCCTGATCTACAGAGTGAGTTCCAGAACAGCCAGGACTATTAATTATACAGACAAACCATGTCTCAAAAACAGATCAAAACTAAAGCTAGACTTTGTTTCACAAAAAGGGACAGAAAAGAAGTCATATCATTATTCACCAGGGAAATTAATTCAAACCACAAGATACGACGTTGAATATCCATAAGAAAGTCTGAATTTTAAAAGACTAAAAGTACCAAAATGGGAAGCATACAGCAAAGGGAATCTGTACGATTGGTGTAACTTTGGGAAATTGCTTGATAGTGTCTACAAAATATAAAAGTATGGAGCCAGTGAGATTGCTCAGTTGGTAAATATGTTTTCTGCAAAGACTAATGACCCAAGTTCAAGCCCAGGAACTCACATGACAAGAAGAGAGAATGGTCTCCAGACCTCCATACAAGCACTGTGGCACACATGAACTCAATAAATGAATTTAAAAACAAAACAAACAAAACTCAAAAAACATGTCCACTCAAGGACTTCACAATCTTTTCACTAGCTGTGTTGAGATTTAGTTGCAAAATTGTGCTATGCAATATGATATTATACTATTTGTACACATTGTTAAGCAATTATTATAAGTAATTTAACATATCTACTACATCACTTAATTGTGTGTGTTCAGAACATTTAAGATCTACTCTCTTAACAATTAAAAAATGTTTTTTCTTATTCTTGAGAATTTTATACATGTATAACAACAAATATCATGTATACCCCCCATTTCCCTCCTCCAAATGCCCCCACATCACTCCAACCTATTTTGCTCTCAACTTCATGTCTATTTTTAATAATCAACTAAGTCCAGTTAATGCTGTTCATATGTGCTTGAGTGTAGAGCCATCCACTGAAACACAGAACCTCTATCCATAGGTGTCTTCCTCTAATGCTGTCCATGACTTATCATGTGTACAGTGTTCTGCTTGCATGTATGCCTACTCATGAGAAGAGGGCATTATGGATGGTTGTGAGCCACCATATAGCTGCTGGAAATTGAACTCAGGACCTCTATAAGAACAGCCAAGGCTCTTAACACTGCCCTCCACCTTACTATTTTGAGCAGGATTTCTCACTGAACCTAGGACTCACCGATTTGGTTAAATTGTCTAGTCAGCAGCTTCTAGGAAGCACTTAGCACTGGGGTTGCAGCAGCACGTGCTTCTATGTGGATGCCAGAGATCTAAACTCAGTTCTTCATGCTGGCAAAGCAAGATTTTTACCGACTGAGCCGTCTTCCTAGCCTGCTTGTCTGCTTTGCTCTCTCCCTTTTCTTGTTTGCAGGTTGCCAAGGATTGAACTCAGGTCTTCATGCATGCTAAGCAAGCTCTCTAATAATGAACTATACCCCAAACTCCCCTTCTTCATTTACAGAGAAAAGTCCTGGCTGATTCCCATTTACAGTCACCAGGCTTCAGGCTGAGTTTGATCTGTTTTGGCTTCTGGTTTGCCCTTGCGATGGAGTCACATAGGATGATAAGGTAGCAAGTTTGCTCAACCCCAGCAGAAGCCAAGCGAGCATTTGGTGAAAAGAGCAATGCAATTACAGATTCACAAACATGAACTCAGTCAGTATTAAAGTCTGCGGCTGCTGGAAAACACTGCCTCCTGGGCAGCTGCTTTGCCTACTGTCCCCAATTAACTCACCAGAGACTCAAAAATAGAAGGCAGCCTCTGTTCTGTTATATAATAAACAGTTCTTTATTTGAAATGACAATATTTACTTTTCCTATAGTGAGCTCAAAGCCTAGTAGGCAGTGGGCAAACAGTAGAAATACCTAAAATGGGAACTTGAGAGAGCAGTTTAGCTAGTGGTGTTCACTCCAACTTTCTAGTTCACCAACAGGTAACAGAAGGAGCCCCTGCATGCTCTTCTCACATCTTGTCTAGTTTCTGGAGGCTCAGAGATGGCTGTGACTGGCTGTCAGTAGATGTATCTTCTCGTCTTGGCGAATCTGAGAGCATTCAAGACAGAGATGAAGTAATGAGTCCTTCAACGTAATAGTGTTTCCTTTTTACTTTATTTTATTCGTTTGGGTGTTTTGCCTGCATGTATGCAGGCTCACTGGCATGCCTGGTGCCTGAGGAGTCAGAAGAGGACATTGAATCCTCTGGAATCCGAGTTTCAGGTGGTTGTGAGCCAGCATGTGGGTGCTGGGAATCGAACTAAGGACCCTTTGTAAGAGCCCTTGGGGCTCTTAATCACTGAGCCCCATGGTAGTGCTTTACACAGAATTGAGAGTTTTATTTTAGAGATTCTCCTAAGATTGGCAGGTGTATGCCATCATGCTGATATAGCTATCGGTGTAACCCGGCACAGGCCATATTGAGCTGGAAGATTACAATTCAAGCCAAACAAACTTTTTAGTAAGGACCTTGTTTTAAAGAAAAAAAAGGCTTGCTGGGCAGTGATGGTGCCTGCCTTTAATCCCAGCAGAGGCAGGCGGATCTCTGTGAGTTCGAGGTCAAAGAACTCAATAAAAACCAAAAGAAGAAGGAAAAAGAGAGGAAGAGGAGAGGAGGAGGAGGAGGAGGAGGAGGAGGAGGAGGAGGAGGAGGAGGAGGAGGAGGAGGAGAAGAAGAAGAAGAAGAAGAAGAAGAAGAAGAAGAAGAAGAAGAAGAAGAAGAAGGTGGTTTATCTCAGTGGTAGAATTTCTGCCTAGCTTTGAGAAGCCCTAGGTTCTGTTTTCAGTAACACACACACACACACACACACACACACACACACACACAAATACACATGCGCGCGCACACACAAATAAATACATAATTTAAAATTCATATATAAACATTTATAAGTAACAAAGGGCTGCCACATGCAGTGTGATGACATCTAACTTCCTCGAAGATCCTATCTACTACTCCTTTTGTCGTACAACAGCCTTCCAGAGCGTCTCTATTGCTCACATACATAGAAGTCTGACTGAGGTATGCTCTGCCACATACTCAGGCACAATAGAAAGATATGTTAAAAACAAACCAAAAAACCTTTGGCTTTGCCAGACACGGTCCTGCGTGTCTTTAATCCCAGTGTCTGAGAGGCAGGTGAATCTCTAGGAGTTCTACATAGTGAGTTCCAGAACAGCCAGAGCTACTTAGTGAGACCCTGTCTCAAACAAACAAAAAGCTCAAACAAACATTCAACCTTTATGCTCATGTTTATGAAACAACACTGTACTGTTCCTTGGACAATAAGACTTTTAATGTTAATGACAGGTGCTTAGGTTTTCTTCAGAGATGTTTTCTCTCTTGTTGCTGCTGGTCTGTTGTTAGTTGTAGTAACTCATTCAGCAACAGCAGTCATTTATTTTTATTTAGCTCTGCTGTGGTGCTGAGGCTGTAGACCATGCTCCACAAGGGTTCCATCCCAGAGCATCCTGCCACCCTGGAACTATCATTTATGGAGGACAGTGACTAACTAATGTAATTATTAGCCACTCAACTTCTCATTTCTGCAGAATTATTCGGGCATCCAGTCCTTTCTTCACACACACACACACACACACACACACACACACACACACACGTACACACACGTACACACACACACACAAATCTAACCTAACAATTTTCTTCAAAATGGTATGAAAAAAAGTTAAGTTCCAGGTTAGTAAAAGTTCGGGTGTTGCCCTCCCTTAATCCCAGCATTCATTTGGGAGGCAGAGGCAGGTGGATCTCTGTAAGTTGGAGGCCAGCCTGATCTACAGAGACAGAGTACCAGGCCAGGTTCCAAAGCTACAGAGAAACCCTGTCTACAAAAACAGAACAAAACAAAATAAAACCCCAAATTTTTGGAGTTTAACTTTATTCTCCTTGAAAAGGCCATCCTTTTATTTAGCTCTGACTTTAGGAGAATGATTTTTTTTCTCAAGATATTGCTCCCCAACCAGCTATATCAAAGTTGCCTGCGTTGTTTGCTCAAAGTGAAGAGTCCAGGGCCCCCCTTTAAACACAAGGAACTGACGGCTAGAGCAGTGGCCCCAGAAGCTGCGTTTTCATAGGGGCCTCATTTCCCTACTCAAAGTTGGGCAAGCACAGCCAACTCTTAATTGTAAAACTTTCGCTTTTATTTTGCTCTTCAATAAATCAAATAAGCAATTTTAAAAAATCGACCGGATCTTGTGAAGGATATGTTCTTTATTGTGACTCGGTTTGTGAAAACTCAATAACTTCTCCATAGGACAGTTAACTGCCCTAAAATCTCGATCTTCTCCCACATGACATCTGCATCAAGACAATAGCTATTTCCTGACAGGATGGAAGAGCTAAGGGGGCCGATTTTTCTCCATGCTACCTCTTTCTTTCTTGGTAATTTAAAACATTTATGAAATATCTCGGGTATCTTGACCCTGTATTACAGAGCCTTCAGAACAAAGGCATTTTGTAAGGATTCACTTTTTGTTTCTGTTTTTAGTACTAGGGTCTGTGCCATGAACATATCAGGCAAAAACTAATAATTTATTTCTGTATGGAAAACTGTGTTTTTTGTTTTGTAAGAAGGATGAGGCTAGACACTTAGTTCAGTGGTAGAGCACTTGGCCAGCATTTGAGAGATTCTGGATTTATCCTCAGGACCACAACAAATGAATCCATGCACTTGTTCCCAAAATGCCTTTTAATTACACCACCATGGGAAAAGTTCACATACGCGCTGCCATGTTTTTATTTTCTTAGACAAGGTCTCACTAGGTAGCCCAGGCTGGCCTTGAGCTCTTGAAGCTCGAACCTCAGCCTCCCAAACACTAGGATTAATAGACATGTGCTGCCATGCTGAATTCTTCCATGTTCCAAAATAGGTGTAATCATCCTTTATCATCCTTCGTAATAGACATAACACTCCCCAAAGATCTGAGACGATGGATGGGCTCGGGCTTGTAAAACGTGAAGGGTTCTTCAGTGAGGGATACTGTAAAATGAGAAAATTATTACTATTCCTTTTACAGGCCTTTAATGAGTTATCAACCTGTCATTGATTAATCTGTTGTTTGAAATAAATCACGTCTTGTTTTTTCAGGGTTACTGGAGAGACATAAATTATCCTGGGAGTTTTGAGGAGAAGGAGACTTTAAAATTAAATAAAACAAGCAACATTAGCTCCCTCCAAAACATACACATATATACTATATCACATACACATGCATTCTTTGTCATTCTCTCTCTCTCTCTCTCTCTCTCTCTCTCTCTCTCTCTCTCTCTCTCTCTCTGATTATAGTGTGCATCTTCTTTTCACTTTTTATTGACTAGATTGATTGAACATACCAAACAAAGCATTTGGGTCACCAAAGCCTCAAGTGCTTTGGGTTAGCTAAAGTATCCCAACGTCCACCAGCTCATTAGCAGTAAACCCTAATGTAGGAGAGTGATTAGAAATAAATTATTTACTTGATGCCATTCTTGCTTGTGAAATCATCGGGCTTGTCCTTTGTTTTAGTTGTTACTATGCACAAACCCTTCTAAGATTTTGCTTACTCAACAGTAAGGCTTTTTTTTTGAGATTCTAACTAGTTATAAAGAAAATCCCAACCCTCTCTATGTGTTACAGTTGTTAAATTTTTTTTTTACAAAAGAACAACTCCTTATTGGCTCAAGGCGAAGCTTAAAGACCACTCCAGGGAAGATTTCTGAAATACCACTGGATGTATTTGTTTGGTGTTAGTTGCCTTCATTGTTGTCTTCTTTTTAAAGTTTATTTTATGAGCAAAATCGGTAATTATTATAGAAGGGAAGGAAAGGCAGGAAAAACACCCCAAACCAGGCATACCGAGATAAATGGATAAAGGATTTGACAACTATAAAGAATAAATGAGCGAAGGATGCAGCCCAGTGTCTGTGGGCTGCGGCAGTAGGTTCATGTGGAGAAGTTTCTGGAACTGGGTACACTGAATAATCACATTAAAAACCCCCTTGCAGAGTTTTATGACATCAAAGTATTTTTATTCACCTTTAGAATGGTTACAAAGAGATCTGGGGATAGTTCAATTGTCTGAGTTGGGCTGACTTCACTTCTTGAGCAAACTGAAGGATTAAGCTCTCACAAATGTTCCTAATATCTTCTGAAGGAGCAAGAAGGATGTTAACACCTTCACTCAGTGCTCAATGTGCCATCACACAGTCCTTCTGTTAGCCTTCGTTTATGCCTTGTAGAGGAATCAGTGTATTCTCATTTGAGCATTTCTCCCACATGGCAAAAATAAAGTGACATTTCAATAACTGGCGTGAAATGTTTTAGGGCACTCAGGAAGTTTTCAGAAATGAAAACTTTCACATGACATAGAAGTTTTAAAGTCCAGTAAATTATGTAGCAGTGCACAGGAGTGAAAGCTAAATTACCCACTCAGAGGGGTAACCCTATAGCCCACATGTCTGGATCTATGTATGCAGATGGACAGATATACTTCAGGTCTCCTGGGAACTTAGATTTCTAAAAAGCTATTACTCAGAATGGACAGTTTTATGATTGCATAAAAAGAAAAGGGAAGATGACAGAGTTGTTATAAAAATGAGAGGCCTTTTGGTGTATTAACAGCTGAAAACATTAGGACTTAAATGAAAATGTGAAACCAAATCAGCCTAAAATCAAACTTAAAGAGGTAAAAAAAAACCCAAAAAAAACTTGAGCAGAGGGTCTGAAGCATATGGACACCCACCCAGTAAGCAACGAGGGCAAAGGGAACCCCAGACTTTAGCTTATTAAAGATGACCTTTCCCCTCTCTAAAATTTCAAAGCTGACGTTTCAAGAGCTGAGCAGACTGTGTGCCATATGTAACATGACCTCAGCCCCACTCTGCCTGAGTACTGATGGCATCTCTAATGAGAGGTGAAAGGTCTTTTTCTTGCAGCTTTTTCAGAAAGCCACCAACTCATGCCTGTGGAGGAAGACTCCTCCCCTCCCCCCCTTGATTTCAAGACAACTGCATTTAATACACAGCCTCAAAAACACTTTTATTACCAGCTGATTCGCTTGCAGCCACAGCCAAATGGCAGGGTGGACAATCGCAGGCAGGAGAAAATATTTATTTTGACTCAGAAGGCCGAGGGATTAAGAGAACATTGTATTAACCTTGCCTTTCATCTACATTTTAAAGAGACGTTCTCCAGAGGCATCCATTGAAGTTCTATTTTTTAATAATGAGTTTCAAAGACTCTTACAAGGCCAGGTGTGTGTTTACCTGAAGGGAGGGGAGAAAGGAAGGCACTACACCGGGAGGAAGAGGTAGTTTTCACAGAGGCCAAAGGGAAAAAAAAAAAAAAAGATGTGTGTTCTGGAATCTGTTAGAGGCATTTCTAGGAGCCAGCCCCCACCCCCACCCCTACCATTTCCCCCCTTGTTCCTGCTGCTTGGAAACAAAATAGCTCTTTTCCAAGCGGGTTGTTATCATATTCATGGCACGGTCAATTTCCGTTTGCCAAGAAAATATTTAGTCTGATCAAAGAAATTAGAAAATCGGATGAATAGAAACAGACGTTCCCACAAGAGAAGCGTTTGTCAACGTGAAGAGTCAGGCAGACGGCGGCCCACCCAGTGACTGCCGGGAATTAGCTCTCCAGCCAAAGGCGGAACTACAAGGCCACCTGGATTCTGCTGGAGGGGCTACCGAAGAGTCAGGTCTCCTCGGGAAATCAAGATGCTCCGGTGGGAGAGTAGACTGGAGACGACGGGGTCTGTATCTATACCCAATCCAGGAGGTCCTTTACATCCACTCACCTAGAAGGACTTCTCAAGAGAGCTCACTGCTAAGTGGTGTCTATCTGGTTTGGGATCCTGCTGTTCTGCTTTTTGCTTGGTTTATTATGCTTGTGAGAAGACAAGAACACATTGTCCTCGGTAGGTGGTAGAGCAGTATGGACTTTGGGGGATGTAGGAATAACAGTTTCTCAATAAGATAATTTTCGTATTAATGGATCTGGATGGAGAGTGATTGATTAATAGCTGGATTTGGGGTGTTTTTGATCTTTACCAGCGCGCCCCGGCTAACTGCAGATGTTAGAGACCTTTCTTTCTCTTCGTTCTTCCTGGGCAAGGAGCCGCCAAACTAAATGAGACCATTTGCTGAGGTGCTTCAAGAAATCGCGGTTTTCTGTTTGCAGGTCCCAGGTCACAGAGTGCAGCCTTCACTAGGAAAAGGGGTCTGGATTCCTTGCATGTCTAGGGCAAACTGGAGCACCCTACTCGTCGACAAAGTTCCTTACACCGACGCCTCCAATTTGGGGAGGGAGAAGGCTAAGGAGGGCTATGCCTGAAGGAAAAGGACCAAGGGAGAAAGGGCTAGAAGGCTAAACAAGCTTTTCTACCTTCTAAGAACCCCGCGTCCAGGCTCTGCGGTTGGTGGCTAAGAATCTGCTCTGTCACTTTGGTCCCTGATATCCCGGCCCGGCCCTCCCGGTTCCTTTTTTGTTTCGGTTCCTGCAGGCCGAAGGCTGCTTTGCCAGGAAGACAGCGCCCTCTCTCTCCGCCAGCCTGTCTGTCGGCCTGCGCCCCCCTCCCTGCTCGGCTGACCTCCGGGCGCCTCCCTCTGGTCCCCGCCCTCCCGCTCTGGGTCTCCTCCTTCCTCCTGCCGGTACTGAGACCCGCCCTACTACTAATTGCCAATCAACCCGGGAGAGCAGCGGCCTGGGTCGGGGTCCCCGGCCACCGGGCTAGAGCGCCAAGACCCCGATCTGCACAACTGGGCGGAGCCGTCCCCGCACAGCAGCGGTGCCTGGGTCTGCAATGAGGCCAGGCTCTGCGGGTTCCGAAGGAAACACTCGGGGTGTGCACCTAACTGAGCACCTTATCCGAACCCAGCCTGCAAGCGAATTGATGGGTGGGGGTGGCGGCTGAACTTGGAGGGGGGGTGGATTAAAAAAAAATCTTACAGCCTTCTTTCAAGTCCTAAACGCGTCCCTCGAGGTTCACTATGCTTCCGGGCAGTCTTACTCCTGCAGGCTTCCAGGAGGCCTTTGCCAAGAACTGCAACGTTGTTGCAAAGTCGAAGTACAGGCAAGTGGGTAAGACTCCCAGAAAGGTACCGGTGAATGGATATCTTCCCAGTACCTTCTGCCCAGTGTTTCTTTTTCCCACTGCCCAGAGGGCTACAGACAAATAAATGCTGCGCGGCCCATTCAGAAACAGAAAACATCCCTGTCCTGCCAGTGAAAAACAAAACTCGGCTCTTGTAGGAATGGAGAAAAACAACAATAGCTAAAGATTTCCTACGACGACGTGGTCATTCACTCACAGACGCACAGGCCTAAAATGATCCCACACCCTGGAACTCCTCCTCGCCCACTGGAGCGATAGGGGGAGTTCGCTTGGAGGTGACCTCACTGTCGTCGAACACAGGCGGCTTCCAGCAATGAACTAATTGAGTCACAAACCACTGGCCATTCCTAACAAAGCCATCTATCTCGGCAGCTCAGCGCCCAATTTGTCCGCAGCACTTTCTTCCGCAATTCAGAGGCATTACCCTGTTTTTAAAAAGTATCGCGGCAGAGACGTGGCAATTATCCTGGGCTCGGGTTACTCTAAATGGCTTTAGACTGAGAAATGGAAGAATACAAATGAGGCGAACGTGTTGATCGCCTCGGGGCTGGCTGAGCCTGGACAAGGGATGGGGGAGCAGGTCGAGGAAATTTAGGCTAGGGAGAGGAAGACCCGGTACAGAGCTGTTGCTGCTGGCTCCGCCTTTCCACCAGCCAAAATGAAGAGTTGGTCCTTGGCCCCTAGAGGTTAAGGTCTCCCAGCGACAGACCCTCGAAGCTCTGGGGGAGAAAGGCTCGTGTCCTGACATGACCAGGCCAAGCTGAGTGCGGATTCTGAGTCTGTAGCAGGTTGAGAACTTCAGACGGTACTAGGACAGGAGCAGAAGAGAGGTCGAGGGTCTGAACCAGGATTGGGGAATCCGGTCTCTTCTGGGAAACAATACTGAGTCTGGGGAGGAAGAGGAGGAAACAGAGTGGGTTCTGAGAGTTGGGAGCAGTAAAAGACAGGCCTGGTTGGAAGCCCGGGAGCCTGGGAGAGCTCACTCGCTGGCAAGGTGAGATTCGGCCAGAGCTGGAGAAGCCCACAGACCGCTAGGTTTCTGCACACCAGGGGCGGTGGGGGTGGGGGAGACAGACAATCTTAAGAGTCTACAGTCAGGTCCTCCAGGGTGCACTGGGCCTGGGCAATGACGCCGGGAAGAAAGAACAGTGAGCGGTGCTTCTGCCGGGGAGTGCAGACGTCTGCTCATCCCTGCAGGCTGTGTCGGCCACACTGTGCGCGTGTCTCTCTCCTTCTGTTCAAACCAGCCCCCACATCTTGAAGTAATCAGCAACAGAGAAGGGACTCGTCCCCCTGGCATCTCAGGTTAAAGAAAGAGGTCCAGGAAAATGTGGTAGAGCCATTACAAGAAATCCGAGCCTCAGTCATCAGGGACTCCAATTGCCATCGCATTAGGATTGATTAGAGACCAGCAGTACCGTAATGACCCGGAAAGAGGGGCAGCCGGGGATTATTAATATCAGAATGTGTGTGTGTGGGTGGGGGGAGCAAACTGGGGAGGGAGACGTTTTAAGTTACTGGGATTTATATATAAGTACAGGCTTACCTGAGGGAACCGGATAGTCAGGGAATCACACAAACAATAAATCTAATTACATCTAAAATTTCACAAAGTCTGATTTCTAAAAGAGAGAGAGTATAAAGGGCAGGTTAACTTTTTACTCCTTAAAAAAAAATAAGCATGTAGATTTATAAACTGATTGTAAAGATCCAAAGTGATGGGGAGGGGCACAAGCTATCTGTTTTCCTTACAACTGGAACTCTAAATAAATAAATAAATAAATAAGTTGGCCTCTATCCACCCCGACTTTTCTCTCACAGGAATGTGCTTGCATTTTTTCTCTAGGGCAGTGAGGTAACAAAATGCACATTTTTTTTTGTTCAATCTGTAGAAGAGTAATAAGATGAGTTATAACCGAAGCAGTGGTGCCTGGATAGCGGATTTTGTCTTGTTTGTTGGAGATTTGAATGATCAGGACCCCAAAGAGATGTGAAGAAGAGAATGGCTTGTCTCCTTCCTCGGAGTTAAGAGCCAAAACAAATCAGCCCCTGATGGTCTGGGCTGCAATGCAGCTCACTGGATAATTAACTCCATCTTTCCAGTCCACCCTAACTGTTTATTTAGTGTCACCCTGCATTACCGTCACTAGCACTTTCCTCTGAACAGGAGGAGCTGCAGGCTTTCACCTCCCAAAAGGAAATTCTTCTTAGCTTAGACAGATGCGGTACTCAGGATGTATGTTAGTTGAGAGAGAGGGAGGGGAAAGTTGATTGAAAGCCAATGGAAGATAAGCTTTCTCCGGAGTTCTTTTTGTAAACGGGCTCCAATGTAATGTTTAAAGGGGGAGGGGCCGGTGTCGCCTACATTCATAAGAAGTGGTCGTGACACCTCATTTTCCAGAAAGGTGCTTGCCACCTAATGTTGAATGGGAGCTTGTGGTTCAAACTTCCATTGGTGTCCCTAGGCTGAGCTTCCTCAGAGTGCAGCTCAAGTAACAGGAAGAAGTGAGCAAAGATGAGGACGAGGAAGAAAGGTGGAGGCTGAGTAGTGGTGGTAGGAGAACCTGGGGCAGAAAGAGTGGAGAGTGAATGGATGAGTGACAGCAGAGGTGCGGGAAAAGTAAGCCATCTTTCTTTAAGTAGCAGAGAGAGTGAGACCCAGACACACTGAGAGGGAGACCACAACACCTCCCAACCACAGGGGTCACGCAGCCCTTTTCTTCCCCCTCTGTGTGTTTTCAGTGTGAGGAGGGGAGGGGGCTGGGACAGGAGCTCAGATAGAATATATGGGTTTGGAGGTGTCATATTCTATCTGTCCCTTTGTGTTTCTCGGGACAGCGTGGAGATTGAGATGGCATTTTCTGGCGCTGCTCGCGGTGGACCGAGGACAGGGTTTCAGGCGTAGGACTCCAGCTGGTTCTGTTTGTCCAGGTGTGGGAGGGGGCGGTGGTCGGCTGGCGTCCTGGACCAGCCTAGGCTTTTCGCACTACGGAAGCAGGATCCTCTGTCCCCACGCTTCCCGCTTGCAAGAGAAAGCCACCACCACCCCCTGCGTCCATACATAAATATATTAGGGCTACAGACAAATCCTCATTGTTCAGAAATAAGCCAAGGAGGCCGGACGGCTCCCCTCAGCGAGGCAGAACGAGGCAGAGAGGATGGGTGGGAAGGAGGGAGGCGGGGGCCTCGCGGATCCGGTGTCGCGTTGCAGATTCCCACTAAAGATAACGAAACGTGATCTATTTTTCAGAACAGCAAGTGGATGGGAAAGAACCTTGACAACACAAAACTCATTTACTAATGGACTGGTTTTGAGTTTCTCCTCCCTGGGTCCGCAAATCTCCCTTCCTGATCCCTTGGCCTAGGCAGGCAACGGCGTCCTGTACAGGGCAGGTGGGCGGCAGCTCCCGTGCGTCGCTCAGAATCTGAACCTCCTTCCTAAGGACACAGGGCACGAGCGGCTTCCGTTCAAGGAGAGGAAAATGGTGAACATTGTTGCTTAGGCTCAGATCTGAGTCTCCACACTGCTGCATAGAGATGACATTAGTTTATTAAGGATGCCTTTGGCTTCCAAATCAGTAGGTAGGGTAGGAGTCCTTTTTGATGGTAGAGGAACTCCAAGAAACCCGGCTGGGAGTATCAAGGCGTCTTGTATCAAACCAGGAGAAAAACGAGTAGGACCCAGATACAAGATTTTGATCCAAGGCCTATGCCGGCCCAGCAGCAACTAACGTTTTCGCCCTGCTCTTTCTGCGCACCGCTTGTGTACCGACACCATGGAGGCACCCTTAGCCTCTCCACCAGTGTCACCCTACTAAGCCCGGAAGCTGCCAGGACAGCAGCAGCAAGCGGGCTAGAGTGGTTGGGTTTCCTTTAAATCCCCGACGCATCTCTGCTTTTTCATGCGATTTGCATCGACAGCAAAGGTTTTATATTACAGAACAACTCCAACCTTTCTGTGCGCGATTTAAAATGGATCATTTGGTTTATGTGGTTTGTAAATTCATGTCATTTTACCTCTTTTAGTGGTTTTCAGTGAAAGGTTCCATTTGGGGAAACCTTATATATCCAAGCCAATAATTATCATTTATAACAATTGGTTCCCTTAACCGAGGGATCGAAATTAAAGGTAGCCTCCTTGGTACAAAGCGCACAGCACTTCTCCTTTTTAGTTAAGTGTTCTATTGGATTAAATGGGAGGGGGAAAAGGCTGGCATGTCCAGCCTCCACCCCCACCCCCACCCTGCCTCTGACTCTGAGAAAAACTACCTCTTATAACCTCCGGTGCCGGTTATCACAGATATGCCACTCCTCTTGCCACTTGTCACCAGTGTCTGGTACAGCCTTGATTCCTTTTGAACGGAGATTTAAAAAAATAAAATAAAAATAAAAAAATAAATGGCCGGGGTGGGAGGGGGGAATCTGGAAGATGCCAGGGAGATGGAAGTCCTACACTGCCATTCTCTCTTGCTATCCTCTGTAAATGTATACCTGTAGTTATGTGTGACTTATACCTCCCTTCCCTACAGAGACTGTTAATTACTAACTACTCTGCACTTAACGCACTGTTTATCTTTTAAGTGACAGTGTTTATAACCCTCCTCCTAATTTAATTGTGCACACTTGTTCCAGACATTAGGGTACTGATTTTGAGAGCCCATATAAGTCCCCATTCTGGTCCTCACACAGCTGCCATGTCAATAAGGACTGTTCCAAGCAGAGACATTCCTCTTGGCAGGACACTGCTGTTCCTTAAGACTTCATCTGAAACGTCATGAGCACTAAAATAAGACAGTGAGGGAAAATTACCAGGCACATAGCCTAGGGCTCAATAGTGCCAGGCTTCTAGTTTAGAAAGTAAGCCATTGACCATACCATGTGGCAGGAGCTCTTTTGAAATAATACACACCCACTAAAATTTTTTTTAAATAAAAAAAAGCGCCTAAATGTAATGATGTATCAGTGTCTGCTTCCATGGTTTAATTGCATGGAATAGCATGAATTTCAAGGAGGCAGAAAACACGATGTGGGAGCTCATCAGAGCAGAGCCATTCTGTCTACTTGCAGTCTCTCAGGGGAAACAACCTCGAGGTGGGAACCCTTTATGAGTTTGAAATGCATGTTACAGGGTGCTTTGGACTGGGTGCATTATTTTAAAACCGTATAAATAATACAAAGGGAAACCCTCCTCTCACTTAGAGCTCAAAATGCAAAAAACAGTACTGTGGTGCAGTCTGTTTGGCTGATGAAATCAAAACACTGAAAGAAGACAAGCATGTTTAAAGAGCCCAGGGTTTGCTCCTGGCCATTCTCTAAGAGGGCACACTGAAATCAAAAGCATTTTTGAAGTGTACTTAAAATTCTGTTTTGAACTTATCTAATCAGAGATAAGTATAGTCATAAAATCACTCTCCTTCCACCATTTGGCTTCCCTTATCTCCACACATTGTTCTTATCTGCTGCCAGTCTTAGCTACTGACAATAGATTATCTTTATTTAGAGAGGCTAATTGTTTTCAAAATCTTTTTAATAATTGCTTTGGAACAAGGTGTGCAAATGAGGCTTAAGATAATTACAGCTTCATTTGTTTGTATAGTTTTTCTAAGCATTCTCCTGACAGAAACAAAATAGCAGATGATGGGACTTAAATTGCAGGACACTTCTCCTTCTCTGGCAGCAAAATAGGCCAGCATTGCAACACACACTACACACCACACATCACACACACACACACTTTATTTAATCTTCTTGGAGCCACTGTGGTTCTAGCTTTGAGGGCAGTGTCCCGCTCAGAGCAGGGCAAGGATTATGTTACAGCGCGACGGTTATTGGAGCTGGGCACAGTTTTATTTAATTTATACCCCATCCAGAGCCTTTTGCATGAGTCTCCCAATACATTTTTGCTAATGGCAAGTAAAGCTTTTCAGCATTCATCAGTAACAGAGGTGGCGCTGAAAAACAACAACAACAACAAACAAACAAACAAAAAAAAACCCGCCACTGTGCAAATGGGGAAACTGAGTCCAGAAGTCTGTCGACTACGTCAAGATACTAAACCACAGATGAAGCACGGGTGTCTCTATCCAAACTCGGCCATTGTGCCAGAGCCAACCCTTCTCCTGATGCCACGTCTAGAGGCACTTTGAGAACCAGGGGAATGCTGCCCAGATCAGAGTACTTGCGCCCTTTGGGTTAGGAAGGGAAAGGGGGGAGGAAATTGGGTTTGGCTCCTGGAGCTGAAGCGAAACCTGTGAGAAGCCACTCTCTGAGTCCTGAGTCCTGGTAGCACAGAACCCTAGTCTGCTCTTGTATTATTTAACGCGTTCCATAAGCTATTCATCAATCCATTATTTATTCATCTCAACATTAAGGTAATTAAATATGAGCTCACCGGGAAAAGCCAAGACTGCAAGGGACAGGGATAGAAGTATGGCGAAGAGGGTCATTGATTTGTGCAGAGATGCGCGAGGCTCCCCTTAGGTGACACCAAAGAAGGCGCCCGCTTTGCAAGGCCCTGACTTACTCACCACCGTTTCCAGCACCCTAGTTCCCTCCTCCTGACCCCACCCTACTTCCCACCTCTCCGGGTCCTCCTTCTGCCACCAGTCCTCATCCCTCCCCCCCCCAACTCCGCAGTTCACCCTCCCAGCGCAGGGCGGCTGGGCGGCGCGGCTTTTCTGCCCGGCCGGGCGGCGCGCAGGCTGGCCAGCTTCGGATAGGCGCCGCCTGCAGCCAATCAGCGTGCTGGGGACGCTGCGCGCTTTAAGGCCGCTGCGGGGAGAACAGAAACCAAGTTCCCCGGCAACCAGCAGCATCCACCCGGCGGCAGGCGGGAGCCAGCCAGGCCCGGAAGGCAGAGGAGTGCGCCAGCCACTCGGAGTCTAGAGCGCCTCTGCTTCTTGGTCTTCCTACGCCTCCCACTCTCAAGCTCCGACTAGTCTCCGCTACTGCGCCAACCCTGGGAGGGGGTTAGGAGCAGCCGCGCCCCCCTCCCCGCGGCAGCCGCTCCCCCCTGCTTTCTCAGATCCGCTCAGTGCCGCGTGCGCCCGGGCCGGTGCGCCCAGGCAGGGCCAGCCATGTCGATGCTGCCGTCGTTTGGTTTTACGCAAGAGCAAGTGGCGTGCGTGTGCGAGGTTCTGCAGCAAGGAGGGAACCTGGAACGCCTGGGCAGGTTCTTGTGGTCGCTGCCCGCCTGCGATCACCTGCATAAGAACGAGAGCGTGCTGAAGGCCAAGGCGGTGGTCGCCTTCCACCGTGGCAACTTCCGCGAGCTCTACAAGATCCTGGAGAGCCACCAGTTCTCGCCCCACAACCACCCCAAACTGCAGCAGCTGTGGCTGAAAGCGCACTACGTGGAAGCCGAGAAACTTCGCGGTCGACCCCTTGGTGCCGTGGGGAAATATCGGGTACGCCGAAAATTCCCGCTGCCGCGAACCATCTGGGATGGCGAGGAGACCAGCTACTGTTTCAAGGAGAAGTCTCGGGGCGTGCTGCGGGAGTGGTACGCACATAACCCCTATCCCTCGCCGCGAGAGAAACGGGAGCTGGCCGAGGCCACCGGCCTCACCACCACCCAGGTCAGCAACTGGTTTAAGAACCGGAGGCAAAGAGACCGGGCTGCCGAGGCCAAGGAAAGGTACGCGGCGTGCTAGCCCAGGCTCGGGCGACCCCGGGAAGTCCCACCCTTCGTCCCTTTCTGCCCCCTTCTCCCGCGCAGGCATCGCTCCGGAGTCGGTACCCGCCGGCAGCGGGCACAGGTCCGTGGGGCGGCGCCCCGATTTCGGGCGACGCTGCAGTGAAAGTTCACGAACTCTAGAGGTTGCCTGCTAGGGACTGGGCCGCGTTTGCACTGAGCACCCGCGCGTGGGTTTCTTTGGTGGAGAAAAGTGTCGGGAACTGTTGGCTCTGCATTTGTCGTTCCTGCCTTCCTGGCTGGCTGCGCCGAAAAGAGGGGGTGGCCGGGAAGTTTGTAGATTCGAGGGAAGGCTTAGGAAGCCGGCTCGTGTGGTGGAGGGTCTCGAACCTCCGCCCTAGCACCCGGGCTTGAAGCTGACCTGAGACGTCCGCTCAGTCCCCGATGCCTCCGGGCTCTTTACTCCCTCTCTCTGGCTAGTGTATGGATGAGAGTCCACTCCGCACCAACTGGACAAAGGGAGGAGTCTCCTGAAGAAACACCCTGAAAAGAGCGCTCTGGGGGAGTCGCTATCGGGTGTCCTCTCAGAGGCCCCAGCCGGGAGAAGACTGCCGCCTGCCGCGCTCCCTGGTGCCCGGCCGGGTGGCTTCCTCTGGTTCCGCCGTCGCCGCGGGAGAGGACTGGGGCTCTGCTCGCTGTCTTCTCCCGCCCTGGAGCTCCGAAGCAAAGCGTGTGGGTGGGGGGCTGTTTCTGCTTTGTAGAGAGCTGCTTCCCCATCCTCGCGTAGACGCGGCGGCGGTTAGGCCGGGCCGGTTCGCTGCCGAGCTTCTGGCCGAGGTTTGGAAGCGAGCGGGGCAGCTGGCGGCGAGCGCAGCGCGGAGCAGAGCTGATGGTCTGGGGCATCCGGGAGCAAGCCCCCTCGCACACTGTCCTTTGTTCGCCGGCAGCCCGGGGGGCAGCCCGTGGAAGATCTAGCTTCCACGTTTCCTTCTGGGTGGGAAAACACAGCGCCTGCCTAAATTCCTCCGAAGTGGAGTCTCCCAGAGAGACCTGGCGGGCAAGGGAGAGTGCAGACGGGCAGGCGCAGGCGAGGGGTGGCCGCCGGCGCTGGGCGCCTGGAAGGCGGAAGCCGGGAATAGGAAAGTCCAGAAGTTGACTGGGACGGAGTGCGGGGACTGACTCGGCCGTGCGGGGTCCATCAGCGCCCGGCCGGGGTGGGGCGGCGAAGTTTTTCATGCTGAGAAAGGGTGGGAGCCTAAGGATTGTTGGCGAGCAGTTAGAAGGGAGGACAGAAGAAGGAGCTGAGACACAAACTAGGAGCAAAGAAACAGAGATTGCATGGTTGCAGCTAGCCTTTAGTTTACCAAAAAAACAAAAACAAAAACAAAAACAAAAAAACAAAAAACAAAAACAAAAAACAAAAACGGCCAAGCGAGGACCCACTCCTGGATGAAATCCGAGAGACTGGCTAAGCTCCCTGTGTTTACTCAGGTCACTGGGCCGCTCTGGGCACGACTTCCCATGACCTGTCCTAGGTCTCTGAAACCCCAGTCTCCAGACAGCGGCCGGGAAACTGGTCATCTAATTGCTTCCTCAGATGGTGGCAGGCCATTGACTTGGGTCACCGCAAGCATTTGTGCATTGGGCAGTTTGTCTCCCGATCATTTCTTTATCGCAAGAGCCGTTTGTCGGGGGACTTCCAAACAGTTACTTAGGTGCACGGGGCTAGTTGATAGGTACTTAAACATAGCTGCTTGGAAAAAATTGAAAACATGTTTTTGGGGGCTTATTTTAAATAAACACTGCTCACCCGACTTTGAGGAGTACGGAAGAAACGGGGCTATGTCCATCCAGGCAGCAGGCTCCCCATTTCTCTAGTTGGCCTCTTCACCTCCCCCCATGACCCTTGGGGATGGGTGGGAGGCAGAGATCCTCCATTTGGGTTGGTGACAGATTGCACAACGGCCGGCCCTTTCCTCCTTCCAGCCCCCCTCCCTTCACCTCACACTTTTTTTTTTTTTTTTTTTTTTTTTTTTTAACCATATGGTGTTGTCCTCTATTTCTCAGGGAGAACACTGAAAACAATAACTCCTCCTCCAACAAGCAGAATCAACTCTCTCCTCTGGAAGGGGGTAAGCCGCTCATGTCCAGCTCAGAAGAGGAGTTCTCACCGCCCCAAAGTCCAGACCAGAACTCGGTCCTTCTGCTACAGAGCAATATGGGCCACGCCAGGAGCTCAAACTATTCTCTTCCGGGCCTAACCGCCTCACAGCCCAGCCACGGCCTGCAGGCTCATCAGCACCAACTCCAGGACTCTCTACTGGGCCCACTCACCTCCAGTCTGGTGGACTTGGGTTCCTAAGTGGGGCGGTTCCGGGGCCTTGAAGGGACGGCTGGAGAAGCAACCAACAGCAACAACTAGGGACACTTGTACATAGAAGTCAGGAACAATTTTGCAGCTTGTTTCTGGGGTCCTTTGCGCATAAAGGAATGATGGGCTTTCACAAATGTCTTTTTGAAAACTACAACCAACACCGATCTCAGTTGAGCATAGTCTCCCTCTCCTCTCCAGCTCTTAACGCTGTCGCGTTTCCCCTCCCGCTGAAAGGTCAGGAAACAAAAGCACCTAGTCTTGGTCCTGGGCAACCCAGGCATCCGTTTCAGTAGCCTCTTCTTTCACCTCGTCCTCCTCCTTCTCCTCCTCCTCTTCGTCTTCTTTTAGTGAAGAAAAATTACAAATCAACTGGATTTTAATTATTTCCTTTTAATTTATTGATGGAGACATGGTTTAGGGAAGAGAAAAAGGAAATGAAGAGGAAGAAGAGAGACATATCAAAAATAACGAAAACAAAAAACCCTCCAGGCTGAGAGGGGCTGGCTGCAGTCTTAAGACGAATAGGAAAAATATAATCATAACTGGTTTTGATGGGAAAATTAAGTTTACATTTTTCACATTTAGTGTTAAATAATTTTATGTAGGTTAAAATAAAAAAAAAACAGTATTAGTGGGGAAAACAAGTGCCTAAATGTCTTGATGATCTCTCTGTGTGAGGCGGTTAGGACTAGAAGAGACATTAGTAATACAACTATTTTTGTCAAATTTAGTGGTTATTTTGTGGGGAGGGGGTGATTGCTTTTTTTTTCTTTTTCCCATGACAAACTTTAAAAGTGTACCAACAAGGGAGGGGAGGCCACTTTCCCAAACCTCACTTCTGCCCTCAGGACTTTCCTTTGGGCAGGCCGCCTCTGCTGAGAGGCCCCTTCCATCCCCACTTTCTACTTGCTAAAGGATGCCAACCAACCTGGCAACCTGGTAGTTGTTACTAAAACAGCAAGCGTCTCTAGGCTTCTTTTCTATTGTACCCAATCCACTCTAAATTAAAACTCAGTAGACCACCAGGAGTTTGATTCTGTTTCTGAAAAAGGTGAGTCAAGTCGTGCATTGCTGTCATTGGGCCTGTTTAAAAACAAGTCTTCTTGCTTACTTAGTAGTAGTTATGAACTGCAGGGTATTTTTGAAGTCTATTACCCGAAACCAAGAATACTGGCTAGGTTAATGATATGACAAAAGAGAAGAAATGTAGCCTTGGGTATTTATTTATTTTTATTATTTAGAAATGCAGTTTGTTTACCACTGTTTCTTCTCCATAGCATTCATATGTTAACTCGGTTCTTCTGTGTTAACTAACACCTTATGAAAGGACTGTAAAAGGAAAAGTAATTTATCTGCTTTTTTAAAAAAAGGGAACTCGAACACAGATTTGAAATTATGAATTGATCCAGTACAAATAAAAATCAGGCCACCAGGAGATCTTTTCTCAGATAGTGTCCAGAACAATCCCAGTAATCATGAAGGCTCCATGTTCTTTTTTGCCTGGGGCAAAATGATGTATCTTCTGTATTTAGCTTTTAAGGCTAGTGAAACAAATGGCATTATTTATTAAAATTCTACTCAGGATAACAGGATTGGCTTGCTTGTGCTCTGTAAAATATTGTTCCCCAGGGAGAGTCTATTTATTTCCTGACATGACAGTTTCATAATTTTGATTTTTCCTCATCTATAAATGTCAACATTAATATATTTCTTTCTTACCTTTCTCTATTGTTCTTGACCCGAGTGAAATGAGGTGTATGTGTGTGTCAAGTTAAGGCCTTTCTGTCATGAGTTTTTTTTTTAAGCTGTTTTTTTTTAATTGTTTTGCGTTAAAAAGAGAAATGGTCACTGTGCTTTTAAAATATAGTCACTTTTACTTATAAAGTCATTTTCCCTTGGTGATGGACAGATGTGCACACAGCCGCTCAGAGACCATCATTTGGGCTGGGAGCTCCGGGTCCCAATCTCCCTTGTTAGTGTTTTGGATCATTAAGTCGGTGTTTATTTAAGTCACTAGGGTGTTTATTCTCCACGTCTTGGGCCACGGAGAAATGCCACCCTCTGCAGGAGGGGCTCTCACAGGGAATCTCCACACATTCTTCACATTCACTCCCCAAAACAAACACCCGGCACAAAGATAGCTTTCAGTGACCCTGACAGGCTTCAAAAGAGACCGCGGAAATCTCCCTGGAAAATAAGGAAGGGCCAATTACTTTAATTTCTTACATGCCCTCGCTTCCTACTCTGGCTACCCCCCACTCTTGCAGCTCCTCTTGGCATAATTTTAGAGTCGTGGAAGTTCTGTCTTCCAGGGCGCGCCGGCCCACTTCCTGCTGGTTTGGTTGGTGGATCTTGGAAAATCTGCAGGTCTGGCTAGCAGCTAAGACGGCAGGTCCTGTAAAAGCCCCCGTGATTACTGCTTGTAAACTCGTTAAAAGGACAGTTTTCTGTCATAGCCATAAACTCTTTGTAAAATCCCTGGCACTCGATCCAGAATGTGCATATTCCAGATGTGTTTAATAAGAAATTGCACAATCTGCCTCTCCCCACCATCCTCTGCTCAGTCTGCCTTAGAGCAGGACAAGCAGGAGGAGGCGAGAAAGCTGGATATCGCTCTGAGTTTTCTTGGCAATCATTTTAGAGTGATCATTAGGGGGGGGACCAACTATATTTTTTTTCCCTCGAGGAAATCTTCGAGAACCAGCTGTTGAGGGGCATCCAATTTACCTTCTCAGAGTCAAAGTTTAACCGAATGTGGAGGCACTTTTCGTATATCCTCCACAGATTTCATAGAGATGGCCAAAAATAATCGCGCAGCCTCTTATAAAGAAAGTGATTTTAGGATGGAATTTCACAGCATTTGCTCAAGCGAGATTTAAAAAATCAAAACCCACCAAATCGAGGGATGATTTCTAAACCGTCTTTAATCTCAATACAAGGTCGCTGGGATCTGATCTTCTTGACCACTTGGTGGAGAAAGACGCTTCCTAAGTGTTCAGAGTCCAAAGGGTTTGGCCGGCGGTTCCTGACTCTTTGGCTTAGCAGGTAGGGATTCAAGAACCTGGACTCAAAAATCACCAGAGCTGGCAGCCGTAGGTATTGAATCTGTTTTCTAGGCATGGACAGCTTGGTCTTCATCTTGAGATAATGTGTGAGCTTCAGTGGAACTGTGCTGGTGGGCTAGGTCCAAGTTCGCCAAGAGTCGCCGAGGGCCCTCTGAGCGCTAGGCTCTGCACCCCAGCGCAGTGGCCCTCCCTCCCGCTCTGCACCGCCGCTGGCTGAGGCTGCATTTCTAGCGGCCTCCCACGCCTGAAGGTCCTCCACGGGGCCCACGGGCAGGGCTCCAGACCCAAAATCCAAAGGCTCCTGGCCTGTTTTTCGGCTGCAGAGAACTGGAGGGAACATCTGTCATCTGGTCTCTCGGGAGGCTGTTGATGCCTCTCTGCACTGAGGAGGCAAGGACAGTCTTGGAGCACCGCACTCTGCAGCTTCCTAGGAGAATCGCACCTGTCTCAGCACCCGGATCTTAATGGCGCCTGGGGTCTGGTCAGGGCCTCGGTGAAGTCCCTCAGAGCAGAGGAGGCCAAGCCAGCCTCAAGGGAGAGAACAAGGCCTTGGGTTGAGCCTTCCGGGACAACGGACAACGCACCAGTTGTCAACCTGGGCATCAGGGTCACCTCCCAGACTCAAGGCTCAGCCTCCCTGTTGAGTTCTTAGCACTGGACGCTGGAGGCTCCCTGGCAGGGCGACACCTGCCCTTGAAGTGCGGTAGGTCTTCAGGCTGCAGGCGGCTTCAAGTGCAGGTGTCAGTGCCCTGGGCTTCTATGCCCTCAACAGTATGCCCGAGTCTCACACCATGCGACCTGTGACCGTGGGCCTGGCGGCCCATTCCCCAGTGGCCTTTCCACTAGACTGGGTCCTTGGCTTTGTCTTTGTGACTCAAACGCCTTACCCGAATGCTTCCAAGCAGTGCCAACCAGGGAGATGGCCACTCTCTAAGGCTGGGGAGTGCCTCCAGCATAGCTCGCTTGCGGGGTGGGGGGTGAGTGGCAGTGGGGAGGGGGTTGAGGTAGGTGTGTGATGAGGAAGGGAGCAGCTATCTCTTCCTTTTGTCAGTCCGGGACCCAGAGGGAAGGCACTAGCCTAGCTCTGCACCATCATGGTTCTAGCTGTTGAAGTACACAATCTACCCAGATTTTATAGAGATGGGTGGTTTTGACAAGCACAGGTGGGTTATTCCTTTTTCAAACCTTTCTCCTAGAAGGATTTAAAAACTCCTAGACCACCTCCTCCAGCGGTCTAAAGCCAGAGGGACCAGTGTCTGTGGCCACCACTTCTCAGGAGCATTTTGCATTGAGGGTGCCTGAGAACTTAGTTTCATAGGCTGCAGGCATGCTGGGTTACTTTAGCCAAGTAGGGATTTTTGAGCACCTCAAGTTCTTAGAGACTCCATCGCAGGTCTGACTGGCTCCAGAAAATCCACCGGAAAAACGTCTCTAGGAGGGGATGGATTAGGTAAGAGGTAGGTGAACCAGCCAGGAACAAAAACTATAAGAATTATATACGAAATGTTGGCTATTTTGCGATGTCCTGCAAAGGCCTTGTTTTCTTGCGTGTCTTAAACTCAGTACACACACACACACACACACACACACACACACACACACACACACACACTTCGTTCCAGCTGATGAAATTGGAAACCTGTTCTCCTACTGAGGATGGCAATCAGGGTTTTAGACGCTGTGGTCTTTCAGACAGTGAGAAACAACACTGCAGTAGCATTTAAAAACAAAGAAAACTAGACTGCTGCAGGCGCGTGGAAAGCTGTCTGTTCTCCAATCCCTCCCTCAGATCTCGTGTTGATGGACAGCTGAGACCCGCATGCTGAGCAGGTAGAGTACAATCTCACACTGCTTTCAGGAAAGGTACTCACTATTCTGTTACCCTGATACAGAAATATTCTCCATGGCCAAACAGAACAATGTAGAAAAGAGATGAAACCTGAAAACCAAGGGTCAAAACCAAGTCTTAATATTGAAAAGGGAAATAGCTTTAGATTTTACATATACGGCAGTGTGCCTGATGTGGCCACTCGATTGTAGTTAAAAATGTGGAAAGATACTGAGTGTTCTTCCTTCTTCCTTATCATTAGTGATTGCCATTGAATGGAAAATAAGGAGAGGGACTCTGGGCCTTCATATATTAATACAGCCCCAAAATTATGCCACCTACATTTATCTGGCCCCCTTCTGCCCTTCCCTCAAAATTAAAAAAAAAAAAAATCCCAAATATTCAATGAGACTGACACAGGTAGAATAAAATATGGACACCATGTATTGACAGCCAAATTTATTTTGATGTTAGTTTAATTTGGGACTTTAAACGGATTATGACTTTTAAAATACCATAACATTCATAACAGAAACAACTTTGGAGGGGGAGGTGGGAAGATGGTGGTGGTTCAGGATCTGGGCTGATGTCCTTGTGGGACTTAAACAATAGTCCCTGATTACATTATTTTAATTGACACAAGACATCATGTCTTGAGATTCTTACATGGATCCTCTTGTGGAGAGTCAATGTCCTTGATAATTTGTAGATTCCAGGCAGTATGTCTGTGAAATTGAGTTTTTAGTTGTTGTATTGACATTAAGTTTTCCCCCTCAAACTTCCCCACTCTCTCTCTACACACACACACACACACACACACACACACACACACACACACACACACACACACCTTTTTACTTTTGCCCTCAGGTAAGGCTTTAGCTGCTTTGCTAAAATTTCTAATTTGCCTTTCCAGTCACCTAAGTGGTTTAAATACTAAAAAAGGACAATGGGAACAAAATAAAACAACCCAACACACCAAGCCCAATTAAGTAAGTGTGACACATTTGGTTGGCTCTCACACCAATGTTATATTACTGTAAGCTTCCCTTAGTTTGTGCTGCTTTTGTGTGGCAGCGATAGAGACTGGAATGGGGGTGGGGGGTAGATGGAGACAAGGGTACAGAGAAATATTCATTTTGGAAGTGAAATGACATGCTCTGAGATACTGTGCAGTGAATTGTACCTAAGCCTATTTAGTTAAGGAAGACTTAACTAAATAGTGTTGGATTTACTTAGAATGCTTTAAAGGTGGAAGTAGGTACAGCCATTTCTTAAAGGTTGCGCTAGATAGAATGCCAGCACCCCTTAGAGTCTATGAGGTGAAAAGAACATTTAAACAGTTGAACCTTTGTCTGCCTTCAGATATGTGAATATCTCCTATGCATTGCCGATGCTATATAAACATGACATGCTTCCCTGGAGTCAAGTCAAGGTTTCTTCCTATCTATCTTTTTTCTCTTTTACATTTTAATTGAAGAATAATATTGCTCAGGGCTACACCTCTAAGTACAAATCACTAATCTAAGAAAATCAGTTCTGGGAATCTGGAACCAATGGCTGTTTTCAAAACAAACAGACAAAACTCTTTATTAGAAAAAAAAAAAAAAAAAAAAAGAGGCCAGAAGGATTATTTTACATGCTGTATATCTCTTGGTTCCCCCCCCCCAAACAACCACAAATCTTTGTGGAAGAGCTAATCGAATGATAATAACAGGCCCTTGACTATATTCCTACTCTTTAAAAAAGTGTGTTTTAAAGTTCCTAAACTGTCCCGATTAGCTCTTCTAATATTAATATATCTTAGAAAACAAAGCTAAATGCTTTTCTATTTTCCTTCTTAAAAAAAATTCGTGCTAGCTAGTGAGAGGAAGGGGGTGTAGAAAAAGAAAAAATAAAGACATAACAAAACATAAACTAGTATGCTTTCAAATTCACACAGCTTTAAAGCAAAACAATATTATCTGCAAAGAGCACAAGAATGTAGACGCTTCTGCTTTGGTCCAGCTAAAAAAGCAAGAATTAAGCCAGAAGGAGGTGAGTCGGGAGGGAGAGTCACACTGTTTTTTAGGGATGCAGCACCAATAGGCTGGCCATGCTTGGGTGGAGGGCCCTATCCGTGCCTATTCTAGCAGCACAAAGTTGGGTGGGGGAGGTGGGAGGGGTGGAGAGAGGAAGTGGAGTACATTTGATAAAAAAAAAAAAATTACATGCATGTATGAAATTCCCAAATGATAAATAAGAAAATGATGGCGATTTGAAGACGTTGTTCTAATACAGAGCTCGGTGTGCATACTCTACACATTGATGGGTGAGGGAAGGAAGGAAGACAGGTATTATATTCCTGCTCGCAGAAATTTCTTAGATACGCCTCTTGGAGGTTCCCCTTTTAGTACAAGCCAGCAGGGGCACCTGGGTAGAGAGGGGAAGATGCTGGAATCTACCTGAGGTTAGGGACTTCTAATAGGTAGGACTTCTAATAGGTGACATGATGATGTCTCATTCTACTCCAAATTCAGGGAACACTAGGAACTTCTGCCACGGAGGGTGGGGTGCAAGATGTTGCCTCACACTCTATCATTGGGTGTGGGTGTATGTCGAGTTTTCTGAAAAATATTTTCTGTTCCCGTGGGGGACAAGAAAGAGTTAAGTTGATTTTTGATAGGTTTCACACGGTGGCCAGGTCTGCCAAAAAGGAGAGGAAGCAGAGGCCAGCCCTATGATTAATTCTACCTGTTTTTCCCATGAGCGATCACCTGCTCCAGGGGTCATGAATAGCAGGTAGCTCTCCCTCTCCAGGGCTCTGAGAGCCTCGTTTGTTTGGTGACAGCTGAGTGACAAGGCCTGAAACCCGAGCCCACGGCCGGGCCTGATGTGGGGATAAAAACCCTGGATGTTCCCTCAAACATTTCAGGAAATGAAAGTTGTAACGCGATCCCTCCTGCGCCCACATCTCCCCCAGCAAACACAAAAGCTCAAAGAGCCTTCTCGGATTGAATTCGGCCTGGAGTTGATGGAGGGAAAGCGGAGCCCAGCTCGCGGGCGGGGGGAGACTGGGGCCTAGGCTGACAAGCTTTCGGGGCCCGGGGAGGAGGCGAGCAGGGCGGCTGGGCGCCCGAGGCCTGCGCCGGCCCTCGGCCTGCCCGTCTGCTGCGCCCATCAGCCTTGGCAGGCGCCGCCCGCAGCCACGGTGAATGAAATCCGTCTCCAGGGTCAGCCAGGGTGAGAGGAGAGCCCGAGCCTTACCGCCTCCTCCGCCCTACGCGCGTGGGCCGCGCGGCCCCAGTGCAGGCCCAGGCCTCACCCCCGCCATGCACGTTTGTCTGCCTGACGGTTCCAGAACGCCAGGCCAAGCCTCGGCCCTGGGCGTCCCCTCCGACCTGGGCCTCACTCAGCACCCTCCCGCCCGGCCGCCCTCATCAGTCAGCGGCCCCCGGCTGCCTCCGGGTCTCCCCGCACTGGCGGTGGAAGCTTCCAGCCCGGAGGGGGGAGGTAATGGGAGAAGCGAAGCCGAGAAGTTAACGATGGCTCCGACCCCCACGCGGCCCTCCGTTGGTGGCTCCTAGTGGCCTGTCAATTACCGTGCCCAGAGTGGGATCGAGCTCAGGGTAGATGGGAGGAAATAGAGCCAGGGCCCCTCCAGGGAGAGTTTTTCTTCTTAATTCAACAGCTGCGACTGTTCCCTTCACCCCCCACACTCATTACTTTTTTATTTTTCTTTTTCCTCTTCTGCACTAAGAAAGCTTCCCCAGACAGCATTATCAGTCTTCACGGTGGTGGCGAGGTCCTCCCTCCCCCTTCAGCATGGAAACGCGCGCCTGGCATAGAACTGATGGTCCAGGGAACAGAGCAACACAGTGGGAGATACCTCTCTGGCACACACTTGCACACTGTGCAGCTTGGGGAAAGTTACCTAATTTCTCTGAGCCTTGAATTCCTCCTTGGAAAAACAGGAATTATGATACACTGCAGGGAAGCCTAAAATAAGCCGGTATTGAGTATAAAATGCTCCACACAATAGACACACAATGAATAGTAGCTGTAATTATAACATCCTTGAAGCCTCCTTGGATTGCCACAAAGCTGCTTGGGAAAATTCCCATGATGCTAGAGTTTCCAACGAAGGCAGATTATAGTTACTCCTCCTTTTGTTTAGAACAATAAAAGAAACAAATTATTTTATAGTGAACTAAAGTTTGATTAGGCTTTGCTTGTTTGTTTTTTTGAGGATCGTCAAAACTGGAATTTATTTCTTGAAGCTCTAAGTGAATGCAGCATCTAGAGGTCTAATTCCAGTAACCCAAACCTGGAATGATAATTAATATGTAGTACTTGGATTTGTGATCTATATAGTCTTTTATGGCGTGAACTCCTACGTAGATACCATCATACATGCTAGAATTCCTTCGGTGAAAAATGAAGCCCTCTTCAAGGTGCTTTAGATGACAAATTACTTAGAAGGGAACTAAGGCATTCAGCTAAATAGAGAATTTAAGGCCCCACCTAAATATGTCAACATAAGTGTAGAATAAGAAACTACTTTGAAGATTTAATGCCTTGCTGATGTTAACACAGTGCTGGGTATCACGGTCCCTGATAAATAGTTTTTGAGTAAATGAATGGGCTGCTGCAATGGAAAGTCTTCAGATAGAACAGAATTCCCAGAGTTGAGTTTTGCAAAGTCCTCTTGGGTGCATTTTTTTCCTCTGGTGACATTTTCTAATGATCACCAGGGATGAATAGCTCATTTCAACATATAAAACACACCTTCTCTGATGTCAAGGGCTTTCTCATCCTCTGTATTACTGAAAGTAAATACTTAGCTGCAAGTTGCTTGAAGAAAAAGAAGAGAGGGGAGGGAGTAAAGAGAGAGAGTGGGGTGGGGGGGGCTAACTTTAAGGATGGCCCTCATCCACTATGATACTTAAGTTACATCATTGTTTTTACTAGAAGGAACTTTTTGTATCTCTTCTTTAAACATTACAGCCCCCCTCCCTGTATCTTTATTTTCTGTAAAAGAACCCAGGTCAACTGAAAACTGTAAATGTTCAAATTTTTGGTTTAGAAAAGGTGGTCAATATACATCCAGTAACCATGTATGTTTGGGAAGAATTCAACCCTTCTTTTCTGTTTGCTTATGAAATTCTATATTATTCTCACATATTCCTTGCAGAGATAAATATTTTTAAATGAATCAAAACCTATTTGTGCATTTATAATTGCACTTATCCACATGCATGAATATTTGGGCAAATGCATATTCTAATATTAATCTTATTTGTAAAGATGTAGATATAAGCACTGTACAGAATGAGTAGAAGATAAAGTGAGATGTCAGGCCTCTGGCTTTACAGAATTATTTATACTAGAGAAATATTTGACAGGAACTATGAGTATATTGCTGCTTAATCCTTTGCATATTGTGAAATAATTTGCACAGTGCCAGGGCCAAGAGTTTTTAGAATTATGCTTTTTTTTTTTTTTTTTTGCCACTGCTCTTAACATGGCTGGAGTAAAGAAATATGTGGGGTTTTTTTTTCTCTCTCTTTCTGAATTGTTTCAGCATCCACATGTTTAGAAACACAAAAATATGTCCATGTGCTCACTGAAAAAACAAGGAGAAATAAGAAAGAGCATTTTATGCTGAGGAATACGTTCATTTAAATTAGATTAAACTTTGCAGAGGGTGCTTCAAGGAGGTTTGGGTAGATTCCAAGCCTTAGCATATCATTCAAGAAATGAAAGGCCTCAGGGCATTCCAAAAGGCATGTCCGCTCTAAATCAGCATCAGTTCATTTCAAATAGAAGAATATATGACTGAACTTGAAGACTGGATAAAGCTGGGAGTTTTGTTCCTACTCTGCAGATTCATCGTAGTGAAATAAAACGAATGTGGCAATGTAGGCCTCCTTTCCAGACTTGTATATAACTGCCGAGGCTGGAGCTCCTGTTCAATCACTTAGCTGCCATGAAATTGAAAGACCTTTTTGTCAATATGTTCAGAAATATAGTCACTCTCTTTTTACTTGAAATTACTCAGAGAGAAAATGAAATAGCCCTCATGGAATGCTTACAGTATAACAAAGCTTTCTTCAGCATATTTCATGCATGGCATTTTATCATTTTAATTATAGGTCAATTGCAGATAGCTCTGTAGTCCTTCAGCTACTGATTGTATTCCCCCCCATCTGATTAAGACCCAAAAGGATAGATGTCAAGTGCAAATTTTCAATATTAGCTGGGCAAAGTAATGTATGAAGGCCACATTTTAATGTTTAGATTTTGATTTTTCAGTATTATGTGGTGCCAAATTGCAGTCAAAAGATTCATTTGACAGATGCTATGGTTCAAGACCACCCTCCTTTTTATTAATGGATCATGAACAACTTCAAGACTTTGGTTTAAATGATTACTTAAAATCGATAGAAGTAAAACTCACAAATAAAATTAAAGATTGTTCTAGTCTTCCATTATGTTCCATTAATTATGAACAACACAATGATTAAGAAAGACTAATTTTCCTGGCTGGTCCTCTCAGCCATACTTCCTTTGAGAAATGAACCAAAGGAAGTATGGTAATGAGGATTAGGAGAGTCAAACACTGCAAGCCAGTGGGTGTACTATGGATTGTATTACCTGCAAGAGTGGAGGCGAAATACCCATAAAATAGCCTTTCAGATTCAGTTTGTCTCAGGTTACATTGTGAAATTCAGTGGTTTGGTGCAGTTGTATACCCGTTGGCTCTAGAGAATTAAAGAGAATTGGGGTGGGCCGACCATTGTACAGAAGGGCTGCAGGTGGCACCAGGGGTGCTGGGGTTGTGGTTTCCTGTGGGAAATGCTTTTGGTGATTGCTTGCTCTGTTTGGTAGAGTGAGAAAGAAAAAGAAGGTTCAGGGCAGGGTCTGTGGCTCCAGTCTGTATTGCATTGACTAATTTCATATAGGACATTACTCGTAAATTCGTCATTGGCCCTTTCTGACCCAGCACACTGGCCTGCAAAACACTGGAATTACAGCTCCTGATACATTAAGAGAACTGTAGCTTGTCATATTTTTTAGCTGAGAAAGAAAAGCTAAAGTATTGACAGTTCGCTGTGATATTCTTTGTTCTCTTGGCAGAGGTATCAATAGTCCTGATATCTTGGCTAGAATTAAGAGTGAAACCTTGCATATGTTCATTTAAGTTCCAGTTGTAACTAGAAGTAATATTTTTTCTTTCTATTCTAAACTTCAGTGGGCTGTGCTGGGAGCAGGCAGTCATGCTCATGGCTGATTATGAAAGATAGTCTATCTTTATATGTTTCATTGGTGTGTTTCATTAAACAGTGATAAAATTATTATATGACTATATTAGAGAAAATATGGTTTTTAATAAATTTGGGTGAATTACTGAGATTCTGGTATTACTGTCTTTTTGCCTACTATGTGTCTTTGGGACTATTGGTTAATGTTTTTAGTAAAACTTTAGTTAAAAAAAAAAAAAAAATCAGTGATTTGCCAGGCATTGGTGGCGCACATTTTTAATCTCAGTACTTGGGAGGCAGAGGCAGGCAGATCTCTGTGAGTTCGAGGCCAGCCTGGTCTACAGAGTAAGTTCCGGGACAGCTTCCAAAGCAATACAGAGAAACCCTGTCTCTAAATGAAACAAAACAAAACAAATCAATGATTGGGTTTTATATAAACCAGTGGGTTTTTAACGATGGATGAAGCATCTCTGATAGTATCTGTTAATACATCAGTTTAATGTCAAAGAAAAATCTTAAATCGGCTATTTAGGGACAGTCAACATGATAAGCAGTGAGTTCCTAATGAATACAGTTTTGGATAACAGGCAAATGAGAGATCTCTATTTCCTCAACAAATTGACCCATCTAGTCTTCTCCTAAAACTCTGTATCCCTCATTTCTCTGTTATGTTTCTATTTGACACATTCTAATGACTTATACTAGGTAGATTTGATGCCATTGTTTTTCAGACTCCATCTTCACTGAATGATTGATTCATCAGTAGTATGTAATTAAACTTAGCCTAGTGGGAGGCAACATTAGAGTTGGTAATGAAGTTGGATTAAAGGGCATAAAAGCAAATATTTTCTCTTTTCCTGATAAAGCTGTGCTTATAATGAGCCAAGGATTTGAAAAAAGGCAAAATGTAATGCTAGAAGGGATTAGATGATTGAGTGAACTTGTGCTGCCTGGTTGAACCAATGGCTTTGCATGTAAAAGCTGACATGTCAGAAAGAAAAACAAAACATAACAAAACACCACCACCCCCAACCCTAGACATGCCAGCACAGAGATCTCTGCTAAACTTCTGTCCCTTTTGTTTTCACCAGGAATGAATCCAAATATTTAGTTATGTTTTCAGTGTTGCATTTAAATTAGAATTTTTGCCAAGAATGAAAGTTCAAAAAAAGTGAAATTGTTGGCCATGTATGTGCAAGAAATGTCAATAAATGTCAGGCCTCAACCAAACATCTCTTGAGAATTTAGACTCTGTATTGTCTTTGTGATAAATGTGAGGAAAAGGAAGGGTTTGGTTCCTTTTGTCCCACCCCTTTCCACTTTTACAGTGCAGTCAATGAAGGCCTTGAACATATACAGCAAGCACCTCCTCCCTCCAGACAGGGTTTTCTCTGTGTTAGCTGTGACTGTCCTGGAACTCACTCTGCAGACCAGGCAGGCCTTGAACTCACAGAAATCCACCTGCCTTTGCCTCCAAGTCCTGGGATTAAAGGTGCATGCCCCCATCATCCAGCCAAGGCAAAGTACTTTGTACTGAGCTACATCCAGGGCTTGTTTAGCTCTCTCTCTCTCTCTCTCTCTCTCTCTCTCTCTCTCTCTCTCTCTCTCTCTCTCTCTCTCTCTTTCTCTCTGTCTCTCTCAAGATTTTATTTATTTATTTATTTATTTATTTATTTATTTATTTATTTATTTATTATGTAGACAGGTATCTTCATGCATGCTTGCACATCAAAAGAGGTCACCAGATCTCATTATAGATGGTTATGAGCCACCATGTGGTTGCTGGGAATTGAACTCAGGTCCTCTGGAAGAACAGTCAGTGCTCTTAACCTCTGAGTCATCTCTCCACCTCCTTGTTTAGCTCTTATAGGGGCATTTTTCTACCTTGAGAGTTTGGCAGTGGTTAGAAAACCATGATTCTGAAAGGCCTCTTTGTCCTCCTGGCTGTATCATTTAAACTGGTTGTCTCAGAAGGAAAGATGACCACTCACTAATTCTCAGAGTTGAAGCTGAAGTGGTATTTATTTTAAAGAGTTGAGGTTACATCTATTTTTAAGAATTGACTGGTTGAGTATAAAGAAAACAGTCTTCAAACAAACAAACATGGTATAGGGAATCATAGTTTAAAAATATTAATCAAGAGCATTCTACAAAATGGTTGTTGGGTCAAAAGTAGCAGCCGCAGTGAGAGTTTGGCCATGGACTTCAGTTGTAACTATAGATGGGCTAGCCTTATCTCCCTGCCCAGACTTGACAAGATTGTGCTGGTACTGAAACTGAAAACTGTTAAGGTAGACTTAGAGAAAGAAAGGGAAGCACAGTCTCAGCAAGCATCACACTTTTTATAAGGAAGATACAGGCTGAGTTACACATAACATGACTATCATTTATGCTTGAGGATGACAAATGTTTCTTACCATAAAAGTCTTAAAAAGAGGGTATTTATGTTAGATTGTGAGTGTGCTTCCGCAAGGTGTAGTTTGCATTGAAACACTTCAAACAAAAATGGTACCTGAGTATCCCAGGAAAGGTGTTAGCCATAGGAAATGTTTGTGAAGTAATAAAAAGAGATTTTATCTAGCTAGATCCAGTGAATTAAACCAGGAGAGACATATCAGATTCTTCCAAATGCCTAAGGCAGTGCCTACATAAGAAGAACTAATGGTTCCATAAAAAACGCCACTTGAAGTACAGTGAAACTGTTTTGTGTTGTCCGCATGTTCCAATCTTATAAATAGCTTGTAATCTCTTTTTTTTTTTTTTCCCCTAGACAGGGTTTCCCAGTGTAGCCCTGGAGCTGTCCTGGAATTCTCTCTGTTGACCAGGCTGGCCTCAAACTCACAGAGATCTGCCTGCATCCCAAATGCTGGGATTAACAGCATGCACCACCACACCACCAAGTTTCATTTGTAAATTTAAAGTAGGCAGGTAGCTTCAGATGTCATTGTTTCCTAGTAAATCAGATATTTCCTAAGGCACACTAAAGCTCTCAGATCATAGGGGCTTGTTTCTATAGTTTTTAATTAAAAATTTCATTTTATAAGTGTTTAAAAGATTTTGCTTATTTGTGTGTGTGTGTGTGTGTGTGTGTGTGTGTGTGTGTGTGTGTGTGTGTGTTCTGCATATGCCACATGGCAGGAATATGGAGTCAAGTCATTTCTCTACCATCCTTTGTGGAATTGCTTCTATGGTCCACCATGGAGATCCATCTCAGGTCTTGAACTAAGGTTGTCAGGCTTGGAGGCAAGTGCATTTACCCATGGAGTTAACTTGTCAGCCATATTTAATGAGAACCATGTTTTTCTCAAAGACTTGCCAACACATATTTTAGCAGCCTAAAAGCCTTGCTGTGCCCAATAGCTTGGCGAAGTTGGTTTAAACTGTCATATAATTTCTTTTATAACAATCCTCTAATATGGTTTTTATTTTCTTGTTAAGAGTTTGGAGTGACTAGGGGTTTGGGGAGCAGGGAATCCACATTTAATGTTCTAGGTAACCCATGAGAACAGCCTGAGTTTGCCCACTGAACTATAGTTGTTTCAAAAGGGTTTATGCAGATGTGTTTAAACTTATTGCCAGCTCCCATGCCCACTGAGAACTATCATATTTAGCCTTTAGAAAAGACTTTCTAGTGTTACTAACAAAAGGAGCTATTATGCTCTCCATAAAACCCTTCTAGTCTAATTCAGGATGGGTGCAGATAAGTTTTTGGTTGAGCACATTAACTAAACCTCAAAGGGCTCACAGGCTGAAACCAAATAGTATCTTACGAGTCTTAAATTGTCCACATGTCAGATGGAATCGGTGTGTGATGCTTTGGACCATTGCCTTGGTCAACTTCAAAAGATGCCATCTATTTCTTTTCCTTTTTTCTCAGGACAAAACCTCAATACCAGAGGTTTGTAAACAAATAGACAAACAAATAGACATTGCCCAATGTTCTGAAACAGGAGCTGACTGTTCATTAAGGTTCAGGGAACTGTTAGACCTGATCCCTTTGGAGGTGTGATCAGTGTTATATTTTCTGATGTTTTAGTCTTTTTCTTTTCTTTTGGTTTTCATGACAGGGTCTCTCTACATAGGCTATCCTGGAACTCACTGTGTAGACCAGGCTCACAGAGATCCTCCAGGGCCTGTCTCCCAAGTGCTGAGACTGGTTAAAGGTATGCACCACCATATCCAGCCCTATTGTTTCGTTCTTTTAAAAATTTTTATTTAATGTCTTCCTAGTAGCCCAGGCTGGCCTCCAAGTCATGATCTGCCAGCCTCCACCTCCCGAGCCTGGGGTTACAGGTGTGTGCCACCATACCTGGCTGAAGTCTTACTGAACACTTTGCGGCTACTGTTTTCTACAGAACCCAATTTCCTCTTTATATTGCTGCCTTTCTCCATCCATGTGAAGCTATGCACCATGGGTGGCATCTGAGGTGGCATAGAGGAAACAATGAGCACCAATGACAGGAAAACTGCTTTTTGGTGTGAATAGTTCCCAGCTCCCAGGCAGTGTCTCATGACACCTTCTGAATGGATGAAAGAACAAAGTTTGTAAACACAAGACCCAGTGAATGATGGGAACAGGCCTTGTGGCTTATCTGGATTCCTGCGGTAACCATTTGTGTTCCCCTCGTGCTTACTCCCTCTCTCCAGCCCAACATTCACAGAGTGGGCTACGGACCATGTCATGCCTTGGGTCATACTTACCTGTATATATGCTTGAAATTTTCCAATAACTTCCCAATACATCGGAATTAAGAGTAAACGTCTCACAAGGTCCTGCATGATCTCTTTCTATCTTACTTCATGCTCCGCTTCAGCCCGATGAGACCAGGAGGAGCTTGAACTCATCTACCTGCCTGCACTGGGATTAACGGTGCACACAACCATGTCTGCCACAGTTTGAAAAAGTGCCTTAGACAGACTGAAGCCTTTTCACTCTTCAAGCATCGCTGTCCTCTGACTTTTGTGATCACCCTGCTCTCTCTTGGCCCAGTTGAAGGGTTAAATTCTCAGCGAGAACTTCTCTCTAAGGCCTAAGTATAGCAGCATGGGGGTAGAGGTGATTCTGAAACCAAAATCCAAACTGGATAGGACAGGGAGCTGGCTCTCAGTGCTGCCCATCAGGCAGCCTGCTGCAGGCTAAGACGTTCTCTGTGTTGATGTCATTCTCAGGTTGGCTGCAAGCCTGCTGTAGCAGTTCCAGGCACCGCATCGAGTTACAGCTGCATGCAGAGGGACAAAAGTGGCTTGCTCTTCTTGGCGTTCCCTGAGGGAAGTCTTTCCAGAAGGCCCTGCTTTAGCAGACTTTTCATGTCTCCTTGGCTAGAATGGAGTCACATACATCAGTCAGTGGCAGGGAGGGGGTTGTTGTTATTGATTTCCTGTATAGGTTCTTGTTCTATTTCAAACATTTTGTGCCTTGCACAGTTTTGTAAAAATCCAGAGACTCCTCAGAGTAACATTTTAGCCTTAAAACACTGGAATCTGGTGGGAGGAAATGAGAGGAGAGGAGGGAGGGGAAATGCAGTTGGGATGTAAATAAATTTAACTTAAAAAAAAAAAAAAAACACTGGAATCAACTATAAAGCGACAGACTTATCAAAGTCACTGAATTTGTGACCTGGTTATATATGCTATCTTTTATTGATTACAACTAGACTTTGTTTTATGTTGTTCATTTTTTTTTTTTCCAAGACAGGGTTTCTCTATGTAGCCTTGGCTGTCCTTGAACTCACTCTGTAGATCAGGCTGGCCTCCTACTCAAGAGATTCACCTGCCTCTGCCTTCTAAGTGCTGGGAGTAAAGGAGCATGCCAACACTGCGCAGCACAGCTAGATTTTCATAATACTGATTGGATTAATAAGTATTAAGAGTTATTTTTAGATAGTGATGGGCATAAAATATATTTTGAGATGATTTTAAAAACTGTGACTTGAAAACATCTGCAGTTTCTGTCTGTGGCAAAGGTACAAATTTTATGAATACCACTTGGTTTGTTGGCTTCAACCATAGGAAAAAAAGTTACTTTTGGGGGGAGGTTAACTAAGAAATGCATGGAGTTTCCCCTGATCTAATGCATGGCTAATGCATGGATACTCTCACCTACATCTCTGGTCTAGAAGATTCATTTGATGAGTAAATATTTTAAGAACGATGGGGCTAGTGATGCAGATCTATAATTCTGGCTACTTGGGAGTCTGAGGAAAGACTGCAAACTCAAAGCCAACCCTGGCAATTTACTGAGGCTCTGTCTCAAAACAGAGAGCAGGAAGAGACGGGGTTCCAGAATTCTCACCTCACAGACAAGAGGTCCTAGGTTCAATCCCAAGTACAAAAAAACAAAGAAGATTTTTTTTTAAAGATTTAATTATGTGACATACGTGCATAGTGTCTGGCCCATAGTAGACATTCAATAAATTATAGCTTAGAAATACAGACACACAGAGAAATCCTGAGAGTCAGAAATCGAAAATACTTACACTGATTCACTACAAAACAAAACAAACTAGGAATGAGGTTTCACGGGGTTTATTAACACAGTTTCACACATGAACTTTGTAGCAGAAGAGGAATGGTGGGGAGTAAAACCAGCTGGGTGGATGAATTTGAAAGGGCATGTGGAAAATGCTCAGCATCACTCTCTCTTACCAAGGCTTTTATTCAGAGGCGCTGTCTTGGTTTATATCCCCAGATGATGGCCTGCACAGCGTGTCACTGGTACTTGGTAAACCAGGCTGAGGATTTGGCTCTCCACGCTATGGCGTGGTCACCCTGGCTCAATGCTGAGGTTCTTGCTTACCCCAGTAATGTTAGTTCTTTGCCCTCTTCTCTTGAGAAGGATGCAATTTTATGGCCACTAAGAAAATATATTTTGTTCAAATAGATAAAAGGGCATCTTTATCTACAAGATGGGTGGGGAACCTTTTGTTCATATGTACATTTGGTTTTGGAAGAAAGAGAAAGATAATTTCTGTGGCCCAAAGACTATTCTCGAGTGTTCTTCAGTAAAAAGGAGAGGACTTTCATGTTTCTAGTTTCTTCTTAGGGGTCTCGTGGTTTAGTCATTTGAAAGCATCATTTACTGACTATGAGTTGGAACTTTGAAATCATATAGGCATCGATTAATATTCTAACTTTGTAATGTACTGTCTGTAATCCCTAGCAAATAACCTCAAAATACTAATACTAATACTAATAATAAATACTCATAGTAATCATGGTAACAACAGTAACTGTAACAGTAAGCTTGCAAGATTTATATTCACTCACTGTCCCCGTAGGTTCATACGTTTGAAGACTTGGACCCTAGCTGGGTGTTGCTGTTTGGGGAGGTCTAGAAACTGGTGGAAGTGGGTTACTAGGGTTAGATCTTGGGGTTCCATAGTCCCCCAGCTTCCCGACTGCCCTTGGTCTCTCTTTAGAGGTATGAACAAGCAGCAGCAGGCTCCTGACAACACAGATGTGACTCATTCCCAGCACTGTGTTTTGGGTTTCCCGGCCATGCCTGACTGTGTCCACTCCAATCACGAGCCTAAATGAAGCCCTCCTCCACCAAGTTGCTTCACGTCATCTGTTTGGTCACAGTGAAAAAAGTGAATCAGTACAGTCCATGTGCTTTGTAGGGACAATTCTCATAAGTCATGTTTTTACTATTATTCCACCCAATCAAAGAGGAGGTGAGGTTTATACCTATTTTTAAACTTGCTTGTAAGCTTTCCTTTCCTTTCTTGGCAAAATGGAGTTATTTGGGCAAATGGTTAAACTGCTGTATGTTGCAGATTTTCATGGTATGGCAAATAAGTGCTCAGTAAATGGCAGAGTCAGCCTCGATTAGCTTGCATAATCTTATACAGCTGATGAAATCTTATTGTATTTCCATGTACTTTACTAAAATAATAGAGTGATTGATTTTTCTTGCCCAAGAAGCATGGATTATTAATAATAATTAGTACATTTGACTCAAGGGCAAATAAATTCTAAACATAGCCGATTGATTATGAGATTGTCACCCCTTTCACAAAACACCTTGTGGGCTTTTATGGACTATTAATTCAAAACTACGGATACTATTGTCATATTAAAAATAGCCTTAGTCTAGTGCTGCATGCCTGTAAACCCATATCTCAGTTGGCAAAAGTAAGATTTCGATTCCATATCATCCTAGACTACATGGGGAGATCCTGTTTGCCTATTTCCCCCACCAACTGCCAAAACAAAGAAAGAAAGAAAGAAGAAAGAAAAAAAAAAGCTTCTTCACAAAAGGATGCCTTAAAAAACAAAAAACAAACAAGCAAATAAAAAATCCAAATAAACTTCTTTTCTTTGCTCAATTTAGTTTTGTCCAAAATAGTTTTGGCTTGCTTTCAAATATTCAGATTTAACACATGAAGCTTTTAGAAAAAGATGTTAAGAAATGTATATGCATGAGTGTGTTGTCTGCATGCATGTGTGTGTCACATGTATACCTGAAACCCAAAGAGGTGAGAAGAGGGCATTGGATCACTTGGAACTGGAGTTATGGATGGTTGTGAGCCGCCATGTGGATGCTAGGAACTAAACCTAGCTCCTCTGTCAGAGCGGCAAGTAGTCTTAACCACGGAGCCATCTCTCCAATCCAACACCAGAGTTTCCTGCTTGGTTTTTACAGTGCTGGGGATGGGATCTAAGGCATTGCTCATCCTCGACATCATAGGTGAAACCAATTGGTTTTATCCTTAGCCTTTACCCATGAATCAGGTTTTGTGTGAGTTCTTAAACCAATTCCAAACATTGACCAATTGGGAAAGAGATAACTGTATTTCTTAGCCTGATTGCCATTGCTCACTTTTGGATTACATTAAGGGTAAAAAGTCTTACTCATACCAATATCAAAACTCCACTTAGGACACTAAGGATGAAGTTCATCTTTTAGTCCAGCAAAGAAGGCATCTTCACAGAGCTTTAACGAACCAAGTTTTGTGAATAGCGAAAACTCCCCGTAGCCTTGCCTGTGAGTGCCCCCTGCTGGATACACAGGACCTTTACTGCATCTCCAATTTGTACTTTTTTATGGGAAAGTGCCCAAGTAACAGGTCACAAGGAGAGCTGTAAATCCTAGTGAGTAATGTGGTCTTTGGGTAAACGTGCAGATTTATAGTAAAAACATATTCAGGAAGCAAACTCAAATGTAAGAATATTCCACCAAGCAATTGTTTATAATCGCACCAGTGCCAAGGAGCCAGTAAATAGTTCTCTATTTATCTTATGAGCTCACTGAGTTTATACATTAGTGACATAGGCAGTTGGTGGGTGGCTTCTTACCATAGAGAGCCTGCACATATATTTTACAGAAGAGTAGAAAATTAGTGGCCCCTTTGTAGTGACTGTGTGTTGGCTTCAATGCCAAATATGTCGTCTTGTCTTGGAATCTTGCTTTTTGAGCCACAGTTCCAAAGGGTGCTTAAGGAAGGTGTGTCCTATTTTGCCATAAGGGAGGTGTGTCCTATTTTGTCTTGAGCTCTGCAGAGATAATATAACCTGTGACCTATGGGCAATCCAGCAGACACAGGAATCAAGGCTCATTGGTCAACTCAAAATTTCCACTGAGGCCAAGATGGCAGAAACAAACTGTAATGGGAATTAGCACATGTTTTGGCTTATTAAGAGCTTCATGAAGGTTCTACCAGACTAGTCTCTGGGGAGGACATGAAAAAAATGGAGCACTGTGGGTGGACCCTCGGAAAGGGGAGCCTTTAGTTTCTGCCTCATTTTGTTGTTGTTTATGTATTTTTTTGTTTGTTTTTTGAAAAGGTCTTGTTGCTGTGTAGCTCAGACTAGCTTTGAGCTCTAAGTCCATTATGGTAGTTTGAATATAATTGGCCCCCATAAACTAATAAGGAATGACAGTATTAGGAGATGTGCCTTTGTTGGAATAGGTATGGACTTGCTGGAGGAACTGTGTTACTATGGAGGCAGTCCTTGAGGTATCATATATGCTCAAGCCTCCACCAATGAGACAGACCACTTCCTGTTGCCTGTGAGTCAAAATGTAGACCTCTTAGCTCCTTCTCCAGCACCATGTCTGCCTGTATTCTGCCTTGCTTCTTGCCATGATGATAATGTACTAAACTTCTGAACAGTAAGCGAGCCACCCTAATTAAATATTTTCCTTGGTAAGAGTTGCCATGGTCATGGTGTCTCTTCACAGCAATAGAAAACCCAACTAAGACACCCCTCCTACTTCCTTAGCCTCCTGAGTCCTAACATTATAAGCATGAGCCACCACAGCTGTTTCTGCCTATGGTAGTCTCTTTCTTTCCCTTTGGTACTAGGGAACAGACAACGGGCCTTCTTTGCACATGCTAGGCAACATCTCTCTACCTTCTCCACCATTCTTGTGTCAATCATATTAGCAGAATTTTCTACAGCACCAGGAGTTGTTCCCTACAATATCACTGGTGTGAAGATTTTTTTATAACACATGTTTAACATGATGAGACTGATTTCTGCTTCTAAAATGTTCTTATGATTGGTGGTGTGCCTTTTTCATGCTATGACTTCCTATTCCCGGAAAAACATAATGCATAATTCAAAAAAGCCTTCATTGGGATAAATATTCTTTCTTTATTCCAGGGTTGGAAATGCGGAGCTACTCCACAGAAGGTGAAATCCCCACTTTCTCTTTGTCTCTGGCATCTCTCAGGCATCTCCCAATTTTACACTTCTTGTACTTCTACGCTGGGGTAAACCTTGTCAGTTCTTGGGTTCCTTCCCTGAGATTCTCTACTCATAATACTAACCCCCAGCAATTTTTCAAACGGTGTCTTTTAAATGATTTGTGTTGGATCTGTGATTTTTATACTGAATGAATTTTAGTAATCCTATCTGCGTTTCCTTGTGTGTGTGTGTGCGTGTGTGTGTGTGTGTGTGTGTGTGTGTGTGTGTGTGTGTGTGTGTGAGACGAGTTGAGACAAGACATCACTATTTATCCCAGGCTGGCCTCATACTCACAATGTAATCCTCCTGGTTCTGCCTCCCACAGGGCTGCTGTTACAAGTGCAGGCCACCAAACCTGGCTATGGTTCTCTCTGTGTTTTCATCACGAAGTAGAAATTTGTTTCTCTTCTGTGGGACAGAAATCACAGAGCTGTGTGGTCATAGACCATAGGACTCACCAGGTCCTGGAAAAGGAACTTGAAACAAGACAGGAATGGAAGCAGAAATCTCAGTGGGTTTTCAGTGTTTCATCACAAAGTCTTGTGGTAAAACGGAGATGAAACCACAAGCTTCCCTCTTGAGTGGCCTAGCACTGGAAGAACCATTGGTTTCAAGGTCAGCCAAGGTCAGACGGAAACTTGGCTTGTTTTATTCATACATTCAAACACCAGACCTATTGAGTTTTGCATGGTTTGGGGTTTCCAAAACACAAAATACTTTGGGGCCCAGTGCAAAGCTGAGGCCTGGGGAAGAAAATTTTCCTGTCTTGGTGTGTACTTCAACAATGCCAAAGGTGAGGGATTTCTATCTACAGAGTTACTGGCTGAAACATATTTACTTAAACTGTTCTCTGGACGTTGGGAAGAACAAATCATGTTCTTTTCTTTGTCTCCTTGTCTGACACAAAGGCCAGCATTCTTTCTCCCAGAGTCTCTAGACATTTCTACAGACCATGGGAAGATTTATTTCTTGAAAAATTTCATGGCTGTGATTACTAGAATTCTCAGGCAATATTCAGTTCTTTTGACTCAATATTTGGGTTACAGATCTCTAGAGGTAAAGGCAGTAATGTCGGCTGGTCTGAAGGAACTGAACATCACCCAGTGATCTAAAATAAATACATAAACCCCAGACCCACTAAAACAACTTCTCTCTTTCTTTCTTCCTTCCTTTCTTTCTTTCTTTCTTTCTTTCTTTCTTTCTTTCTTTCTTTCTTTCTTTCTTCCTGTCTCCCTCTCTCTCTCTTTTTCTTTCTTTATTTCTTTCTTTTTAGTATTAGAGATTTGAAGAAAACAAAAGAAACAGTCAAGCTCAGAACCTGAGTCATCTGTTGTATCAGTTTGGGAAACATGGCAAGTGACAAACTGGTGCCCTTGATGGTTAGTGGACAGTACCAACTCTAGGGCATTGTCTAGAGCTTGGTGTGATGCTGACACTTGTTACGCCAAGACCATGCCTTCCAATGGTAGCCAAGACCATATGAGTTGGCTATGCTTTAGCTATTGTCCACTTTGGACAAAGCTCTTCTACATAGTTCTGGTCTTACCATGTTTATCTCAACAGGAATTCCAACCAAGCACTCAGAACTTGCTTCACTGTCATTCTTCTTTTGGAAATCACTGCCACCTCATGCCTGCCTTCAGAACAGGAGGAAAGCAAGCTAAATTTCCTCCTCAGGGGCTTGAGCTCAGTGGTGAACACCTGCCTAGTGTGGTGAGGTCCTGGGTTTGATTCCCAGCAATAGAAAAAGAAAGACAGAGGATGGAGGTTTAAGATAAAATGTTCATTTGAGAAGGGAAATATCAGTATTTATCCAGAAGACATAGCTAGCAAATTGCCAAGTTGTCACACATAGTATAATGGCTGGAACTGTAACAACACATGACATCCCACAAGATGATGAGGGCTGGGTGGCCAAATTGGACCATTCCATCAAATTCCTTGTACCTTGAGTGGGCTGGAGAGGTGGCTCAGCAGGTAGAGGCACTTGCCTGCGAGCCTGGCTACCTGAGTTTCATTTCCCTGATTCACATTCACATTAGGATGACTGTCCTAAGTCATCCTCTGCCTCTCTCCTCCCCCATGCCAAGATATGCACACACACAAATAAGTAAATAAAAACTAAATGTAAAAAGCAAAACCTGCTTTAACTCCCTCAACGCTAGAGCCCACGTAACTTCATGCTCGTGCCAAGATAAGATCTTGGCTGTAAGCCAGAGGTAAGCGTGACTGACAAGGGTGTCGCAGCTAAATTTTAGGGAATGCTTGAAAGAAAGATTCTCAGTGAAGGGTCAGTGAGACTAGAATTAGATTTTTCAACACAGTTGTGTAGCTGACACTAACTGTACATGAGCTTTTTAATATGAAATGTTGCTTTAGGATGAAGAAATGACTCAGTGGTTAAAAGCCCTGGCTGCTCTTCCAGAGGACCAGGTTTGGTACCCAGCACCCACATGGGCGGCTCACAACCATTTGTAACTTAAGTTCTGGGGCAAACCCTTCTGGGGCACCAGGCACACAATGATGCGCAGACATCCATGCAAACAAAACACCCAAACTCACAAAATAAATAATGAATAACATGTAATGTTGTTGGCATGATGGTGCACGCATTTAATCCCAGCAGAGGCAGGAGAGAATATCTATGAATTTGAAGCCACTGGTCTACATAGAAAGTCCCATGAAAGCCTGGGAATCATAGTGGGACTCTGTCCTTAGGGGAAATGTAGGCTATTGTTACCTATGACCACTAGCAGCTTTTGAAAAAGCAAATAGGCTAAACACTACATATCTCAGGGCTGTCTTAAGGAAGCAACCTGTCTCCCTCCTCCCTCCCCAGTCCCTCCCATGTAGCTCAGACTTCTCTTTAACTCCCGAACCTCCAGCCTCCAACTTCCAAGTGCTAGGATTACTGGCATGTGCCAGTACACTTAGTTTCTTTCCTTCCTTTCTTCCTTTCTTCCTTCCTTCCTTTCTTCATTCCTTCCTTTCTTCATTCTTTCTTTCTTTCCTTCCTTCCTTTTTTTTTTTTGTTGTTGTTTTGTTTGTTTGTTGAGACAGGGTTTCTCTGCATTGTTTTGGAGCCTGTCCTGGAACTCACTCTGTACACCAGGCTGGCCTCAAACTCAAAGAGATCCACCTGCCTCTGCCTCCTGAGTGCTGGGACTAAAGGTGTGCCCCACCAATGTCTGCCCGGCTATTCTCTCTCTCTCTCTCTCTCTCTCTCTCTCTCTCTCTCTCTCTCTCTCTCTCTCTGTCTCTCTCTCTCTCTCATTTCAAGACAGGGTTTCTCTGTGGCTTTGGAGACTGTCCCGGAACTAGCTCTTGTAGACCAGGCTGGCCTTGAATTCACAGAGATTTGCCTGCCTCTGCCTCCTGAGTGCTGGGATTAAAGGTGTGTGCCACCACTGCCCGGTCTTTCTCTCATTTTTAAATATCTTTTTTCCTCTGATTTGTTCTTTCAAATTTTTAATTATGAAAAGTTTCAGCATACAAAGAATTGCACTTTTCCATTAAGTTTCAAAGTTTACTCATTTGACCTTATCTTTTATATAACCATTCTTATAATTATATGTACGATGTACACATATGTACATACACTTATACATATACCTTATTTATCTGTGAATCTGACTCTGACCTATGTAAGTAGGTAGCAGGCTCTTCATACCTGAATAACTGAGCATATATAGATGGTTAATAAGACCATCACACTGTTTAAAGAAATACTAAGGGGAGAGTGATGCTTTATAGAGGAAAGTGAGGCAAGAGGAACTTAAGAGGTAGGGAACGATTACATATCATCCTCAAAGAGGACACCATGTGAGACAGGTGTGGTGGCATCAGCCCGTTATCGCACTAGAGAAGTGGAGAGAGAGGCATTGTGAATTCCTGACTATACAGTGAGGCCTGTCTCCAAACACAAAGCAAAACAAATGGGGGCAGAAGGCTTAGTTTGATTTGTAGAGACTCCAAAAACCTGAAGGGGAAGTCACACAAAGGAAAGCAGAGCAAGCTGTGCTGGCTGGTTTCTATGCCAACAACTTGACACAAGCTCGAGTCATCTGAGAGAAGGGAATCCCAGTTGAGAAAATGCCTCCATAAGATCAAGCTATAGGCAGACAGTACCTAATCAGTGATTGATGGAGGAGGGCCCAGCCCATTGTGGGTGGGGCCATCCCTAGGCTGGTGGTCCTGGGTCCTACAAGAAGCAGGCTGAGCAAGTCATGAGGGGCAGCACTCCTCCATGGCCTCTGCATCAGCTCCTGCCTCCAGGTTCTTGCCCTTACTGCTTTCAGTGACGGACTGTTTCACAAAATCGTCGGGGAAATAAAGTCTTTCCTTACCAAGTGGCTTTTAGTCATGGTGTTTCATCACTGCAGTGATAACCCTAACTAAGACACAAGATACTCTTTCATGCTTAGGTCAGAGAAAGAGCTGGTGTGTGTGTGTGTGTGTGTGTGTGTGTGTGTGTGTGTGTGTGTGATGTCCAAAGTTTCACAAGTTTTACTCAATAAAGGAGTTGAACCATCACTGCTGGCCGGTGCTGAGTGCCAGCCTCTGACGTCTCAGGAGACCACGGAGGAGCAGTGGGCCTGAGCTGTGCCTCTTCCACTAGATAACCTCAGCACAAGTGCTCAGAACGGGCCAATTTGCAGTTAGTGGTTTGCAGACTCATCAGATTGCAGCCAAGGCTAGACTCTTTCCACCTGTGTTGTGTGGTGGTGGTGTTGGAGACAAACCCAACAACAATGGGCTTGATTAAGAGTTAAGGGTAGAACTCAGGCTAGACACATAAGCTCACTCAACATTGGGTCCAGTGGGAGGCTGCCTTCTGGACGTTTGGTCCCCCTTCTTCCAGTGCTATAACAACTTAACCCTGGAAATCATCTACCGAAGCTTTGATAACCAAGGCAGAAGGTTATGCAAGTTCCTTGAACGCACATCCCATTGTAAGCTTTCGGTCTTTAGGAAGCTTCAAGGGCAATCAAGACTGTTTTCTGCAGCTCTTTGCAACTGTCCTCTGCCGAACTTGCTTTCCCTGGTTGCTGTTTCAGGTTTCACCTAACTTCCTTCCCAGAGGCCGCTAGGCTGAAGGGAAGAAGCCCCTCCTCTTGGTGCAGACTCCCCTGGTATCTTTGGGGCCACCGCACTGCCCTTGTGTTTATTATTTGTTTTCTCCTCTCTGTGAAACTACCCATTAAACATAATTTGAGGGTTCTTTGGATGGGAGAGGGCTTTCAAAGGCAATATTCCACGGGGTTTGCTAGCCAGCAGGTTCAGCCAGCAAGCACCCAGCTTTGGCCCAAGACCCTATGTTCTCTGAGGACAAGGACTCCATTAACAGACTTCGCTGCTGAAGTGTTTTTTTTTTTTTTTTTTTTAATTCTTTCCGCTTTCAGACTTAGAAGGATTTCTGAAGTGCTTATTATTAACCTAAACAGAGCGAGTGAGTATCCTTATCATTCAAAAAACAAATACACCTGTCTGGCAAGCAGACACGCCGCTTGGCTTTATGAACCAGGAAGATCAACACAGTGTTCAGAGCCCCGCCAGTAAATCTGAGGGGCCTGTAAAGTCATGTTGAAGGAGAAGGACCTCTTTGTATCCGAACAGTCACTGGCTGAAGAATTCCTCCTGGAACATGCAGGCGGCACCCCTAAGTGTGGAATCTAGGAGGTGGGAACCCTGAACCATTGCTAGAGAAGAAGCATACGCATATACAGCAAAAGCCCCTGGTGGCAGGGGTGGGGGTGGGGATGGGACCGCGGCGCCTGAGGGGTTCTTCTCTCTGATTTCTCCTGAGCATCTGGCACCTCCCATGCTGGAAAAGTTTAGCTCTGGAACTTGGCTATTGCACCCTGATTTCTCTTTCCCTCCTCCTTTCTGTTTTGATACCAAAGACATATCCAGGGCCTCATACTTAGCAGGCAGGCACTTTACCATTGCAGTATACTTCTAGCTAAAGAGGAGTATTACCACCCCTCACCCCAGAGACAGGGTTTCTCTGTGTAGCCCTGGCTGTCCTGGAACTCACTCTGTAGACCAGGCTCAAGAGATCTGCCTGCCTCTGCTGGGGTTAAAGGTGTCTGTCACCACCTAGCTGAAAAGGAAAAGGAGTATCTTAGTATAACCCTAACTCATGAGGTAATCAGACCTGGTACTGGTTCTGTTATTTGACTGATCTTAGAGTAGCTTTGGTATTTAAGATGGTATATTTTGAACAAGATAAACACGTAGTATGTGGTCTCTGCCCACTTGGAGCTTATGATTTAATCTGGATAGAAGAGGTATGCTACTCAGGGCCCTAACACTCATCAGATACACACACAACTATTCGTTTTACTTTTGCCATAAACTTTATAGATATTTTCTTGATCTCCCTCTTTCTTACTTTCTTTCTTTCTTTATATATATATATATATATATATATATATATATATGCGCGTGCGTGCGTGCGTGTGTGTGCCTGTGTGTGTGTGTGTGTGTGTTTGTGTGTGTGTTTTGTCTGCATGTATCTGCACATCAGAATAGGAAATAGGACATTGGCTCCCATGGGACTACAATTATGGACAGTTGTGAGCTGCCATGTGGGTGCTGGGAATTGAACTCAGGTCCTCTGGAAGAGTATCCAGTGCTCTTAACTGCTGAGCACCTGTCCAGCACTACGGAGAATTTTCATCCTAGAGATAGTCTCCCTCACACGGTACCTTGGACTCTTCCTACTTTAGCCTTTTCAAATCAGTCCCAGGAAATGTTTTCATTTTAATCACACACACACACACACACACACACACACACACACACACACTCAGAATCACCTGAGTAGGTGGCTAGTGTTATCTCTTTTTCCCTTAGCTGTTTACACATAGCTAGGTAGCATGTCCACATAGAAGAGATTCACAGTGGGAGGACCAGTGTGAAGAGGAGGATAGCGGTTTTAAAGAAATAAAAGCAGGACCAGGAAGGATGTCTCAGTGGTTATGAATACTGGCTGTTCTTGCAGAGGACTTGGGTTTGGTTCTCAGCACTTGCATGGTGGCTAATAGCCATCTATGACTCTAGTTCTAGGGGTTCTGATGCCCTCTTCTGGCCTCCATGGTTTCCAGGCCCACAAGTGGCACACAGACATACATGTAGGCAAAACACCTATAGACATAAAAATTAGTAATAATAATAATAATGATAATGATGATATGATGGTGGAGATGATGATGGTGATATAAACACACATTATAGGAGTGATTTCAAGAAATTATACAGGGATTGAGTGTGTAACTCACACTCATTGCTTGGCATGCATGAGACCCTGGGTTTGATCTCATCAACACACTACAAAACTAAGAAATAGTTGTGCATATGATTATTAGTTTTAAGGAATATAATCAACTAAGATCAGAAGTCACATTTGCCCCATTTTTCAAATCTAGGGCAGACTGCAAGAGACAGGGAATTTGGAAATTCTGCAGAGCTGTGCTTAGACTCTTCCTTTGCTTTTGAGGGTCTCACTATGCAGTCTAAACTGATCTTGAACTCACGATCCTCCTGCCTCCTGAGTGCTGGGATTGCAGGTGCGTGCCAGCAACCCTTTTAAAATCACACAGACCGACCTGTAATATAGCTCGGTAAGCCTCTGTTTTCACCCAGGAAAACAGCAGTCTCCTTTGGGGCTTCTGTATGAAGATTAACTGAGGCAGCATATTCCGAAGTGCTCAGGCCCATGGCCATGCGCATTCTGTCCCTTCTCTCCAGCTTTGCACGGAGGAGTATGCCTGTATTTTATTTTAGTCATCGCCTTCACCCCTCCTCCCCTTTCTTGGCTTTTCTCCTTGTTTTTGTTCTTATTTTTTCTGGCTGATCTTGTCTTTTTGGTTTTCCTCTTTCTCCTCTCTGTGGATGTTTGTCTTGCCTGTGTTTATTTTTCCATCGTGATCTTTCTCTGGGGTCTTTTCTTGTTCTCTCTCTCTCTCTCTCTCTCTCTCTCTCTCTCTCTCTCTCTCTCTCTCTCTCTCTCTCTCTTTTTCAGGCATCTTTTGTTTTACCTGGGGCTGTAAGCCCTTTGCACATTGATGTCAACACTGATTGCTGATTTTGGACTTTGCTGGGTAAGAGGAGGGGTGAGGTGTGGGAAGACAGCTCTTAAGGGGCCCAGAGAAAGGATGCTGGGAGGTTGAAGTGGCCAGTTTCGTGGCTATCCATATTTTGCAGATGCACATTTCAGTTTCTGGCCAGAAGTCTGACACTTTTTCCCACGAGTCTTTGGGGGGGGGGTTGGTTCTGCCTGACTCTCTTCTCTCCCTCCCTCCCTCCCTCACTGTTTCTCTCCTCTGCTGCCCTGGAGTTCAGCTTTCCCCTTTTCAACTTCCTGCTTTCTCTGAAGCACATTTTACAAATTATGTTCTTGTCTACTGTGGAGCATCCACTTGGAGGGGGTGTGTATTGGTGATAGCAATAGGAATGATAGCTACACATGAAGCGTCAGGGCTCACACAGGGCCAAAAAACGAGCCCGGGAAACTTGTGACCCTGGTCTACTGGGTACAGAGCCTAAGTGGAATCCAGAGAATTTAAAGCATAGAAATAAACTAAGGGAGTGGTGGATGGTGACAAGAAGGGGAGCCCGGGGAATATTTCTGTCATTTTAATTTCCACAAACATTTATTCATCACTTACCCTGAGCTAAATCATTTGCTAGGTTCTGAGTATAATTTATTGAGCATATAAAAAGACAAAACAACAAACAAACAAACAAAAACCAAACCAAACCAAAACAACAACAACAAAAAACACACCCTCTGCTATTTAAATAGCTTTTAAGGTTCCAGTTGCATTTTTTAAAAAGTTGACTTCTCTTTCTAATTAGTATCTAGTGTTTTAAATTGAGATATTTAGGTTTTGTGGCACTTATAAGGAATGGTTAGCAACATGCCACAATTAGTAATCATATGTCATCATCACCATTATTATTATTTTATTATTGTTGTTTGAGATGGGACCTCTTTACCTAGCCCTGGCTGTCCTGGAACTCACTAAGTAGAATGAGTTCAAACTCACGGAGATTCATCTCCATGCTTGGGATTAAAGGCTTATGCCACCACACCTGGCCAATTATATGTCTTCAAGTTAAAATAAAAAATGTTTTGAATGGGCTCCCAAAGTCCATTCATATACTAGGGATAAATACTGATCCACGACCAGAGGCTGAATGGACTTTGGGAGCCCATTCCACATAGAGGGATACTCCCTCAGCATAGACACATGGGGGAGGGCCTGGGCCCGCTCCAAATGATATGACAGACTTTGAAGATTCCCTATGGAAGGCTTCACCCTCCCCTGGGAGCAGAAAGGGGATGGGAAGAGGTTGGTGGGAGGAACAGGGGAGGGTGGGAAGGTTCAGGAGCTGGGATTGATATGTAAAACAAGCTTGTTTCAAATTTAAATAAGAAATTATATTAAAAATTCTAATGTTTTGAGACAGGGTCTCAGTATGAACCAAGGCTGCCCTTGAACTTAGAATTGTCCTGCCTCAGCCTCTCAGGTATGTGGGCTACAGGTATAAACCACTATACAAAACCACCATTTGTACAGAAATTTTAAGAAAATGTAAAGATAACGTCAGAATAAACATTTGTCTCTTGTCATTCAACACCAATAATTATCAATACTTAATCTTTAAAAAAGATTTATTTTATTTTTACACCCCCCCCCCCCCGGTGTGTGTGTGTGTGTGTGTGTGTGTGTGTGTGTGTGTGTGTCTGTGTGTGTCTGTGTCTGTGTGTGTCTGTGTGTGTGTGTGTCTATGTGGACGTGAGTGCAATTGACTGAGGAGGCCAAAGCTATTGGATCTTATAGGACTGGAGTTACAGGCGATTGTGAGTTGCTTGATGTGGGTGTTGGGAATCGAACTTGGGTCCTCTGCAATAACAGTACATGCTCTTAACCATCGCTCTAGCCCTTTAATCTATCTTTAAACATCTTTCCCTTTCACATAGCTCCTCTGACATCATCACCTGGGACAATAGCAAAGGCAAATTCTGTAATATAAGCCAGTAGGAAGTCTGCATGAACTTTTCTCTAATTATCTCAAAGATTCCTTTTTGTAGTTGGTTTGTATGCGCTGGGATCAAAGCCAAAGCAACCCATTACCTCTGGTTGATCTCTTACTCAGTGCTAATAGCCCCGCCCTCCCTTCCCTCTAACCCATTGGGAGCTATGGCTTGCTACTCCGGCCTCTTCTTCATGACCAGAGCTCTCTTTTCTGCAGCTACCAGGAGTGGGAGCTTCTTAGGTCTCAGACATTGAACAACACATTGTTCAGAGGGCAAAAATGCCTGGCCTTCTAGCCTCAGTTTGAAACAAGTCTGGAAGGATAGCCCCACTGCCAAGCCCTCTGCAAAGGGACTTGAGATGTCAGAGGTGACTGCATCAGTTGGGTTTCTTCATTTTCCTTGGGGCAGATGGAGGCTTCTTCCCAAAGAACTCCGGAACACAAGTCTTGGGGACAGAGTTTATCTCCTAGGAAAGCTGAGTTTCTGGCAGGAGTAATTCTAGCAAGCAGAGTCTAAAATGGGATTTTTGAGTTGGATGCCCCTCCTGCCTCCTGGCAGTACTAATGCCAGTACTGGTAGGTGGAACCCTGGAAGCTCAGACAAGGTACAGAGGTCCTGGTTTTAAAGTTCAAACTAGGGCAGACTGTCACAGGGTGCTGTGGAAGGGAGGGCACTGGCAAGGGCTGTCTGGAAGGCGTTTGGTAGACTTGAGGGAGGCGGGAAGCACAACCATGGCAACTTGAAGGGCTTTGGCTGGGGGCTATTGTTGGAGGGGGAGGGGCATGGCAGTGAAAATCTGAGGCTGATTAACCAATCACCAGGGGCTTCCTTGGCAGCCTCCTAAGGGTTTCTTATCTCCTGTAGCCAGCGGGTAGAAATGACTATCAGATGATCTAGGGTTTAAATGGAAGGGTAGCCTGAAGAAGACTGGACTGAGTGAGAATCCTGTAGTTTGTGACCTGGGATGGAAAGAAGTGGTTCCCAGTGAGTGGGGCGGGAGGCATCTGCATCCAAATTAATGCACTAGAGGCAGGAAACTCCAGATTCCCCTGAGCTTTCTGGCCCTGAAGAAATGATCATCTTCCTTCTATAAATGCTAACTCTCCCTTTGTTTACAGAAATTATTTCTCTTACATAGCTTGAGGGGACAAGGACCAACTAGGAATTCTTCAGAATGGGTATCAACACAATTTACCAGAGACAGGTTAATTAGACTAAAGATCAATAAGTGACACGCTCTTAAGGACTTCCTTTAAGACACCTGCTTTCCAGCAGATAGAATACAATTCCTAGGTGTACCATTTCAGAGAGAAATGCCCAGAAATCAGAGGGATGCTGGACAAATGATAGCATTTTAATCTTCTTGATGCTAAGAAGTGATCAAACATTTGATAGGTCAATTATGGTTCTTGGGAACAGATAGTCTGTGTGTAGAAATACTGCTTTGACCCATTTGCTGAATGACATGGAGGCATCCTGGCTCCTTTGGGGCTCTGAGAGTGGAGGGAATCTGCAGCAGGTTCAGATTAGTGAGAGGAGCCCTGTTTGGGCCACGCACCCTATACATGATGGTATGCGAAGTGCTGAAAATAGGGAAAGATGTCAGCAGGAATGCATGGCAAACTCTCAGAAAACATCACAACAAATGTCATCAGGGCGCTGGCTCAAGGCTCTGTTTATTGTAGCAGAGGGTGACGTGCTGTTCACTAAAGAGCTGCCTTCAAGTTCCTGGGCCCTGCAGTGTTGGACTATCTAATGACCTTGTGACCGGAGCTGGGTTTTGCCAGAATTATCAAATCATGAGATCAATTGGTAGCACACAGCAGCAATCCTCTGTAACTCAGTGGCAGTGTGTGTTAGGTATTTTTGCATAGTGATGACTAAAATGCTTGAGAGAGCATCATACAGAGAGAAAATTTGTTTTTCTTATGGTTTCTGAGATGTTAGGTTATGGCCTTGGACTTAGTTGATCCTGGGCCAATGGTGGGTGTGTTCTAGTTAGGATCACTATTGCTTGTGATGAAACACCATGACCAAATCAACTTGGGGAGGAAAGGGTTTATTTCAGCTTACACTTCCAGGTAACGGTCCACCACTGAGGGAGTCAGGGCAGAAACTCAAACTGGGCAGGGATCTGGATGCAGGAGTTGATGCTGAGGCCATGCCGGGGTGCAAGCTTAGCTTGTTTTCTTATAGAACCCAGGGCCACCAGCCCAGGGATGGCTCGAGCCACCATGGACTGAACCCTCATCAGTCACTAAAGAAGAAAATGCTTTACGGCTGGATCTTCTGGAGGCATTTTCTCAGTTGAGGTTCCCTCCTTTTAGATGACTCTAGCTGTATCAAGATGACATAAAACCAGCACAGTGAGGAGGAAGATTACAGCAATGGGAGAGAGCACACGGAGGAGGAAGCTGTGCACCACATGGTGGACAAGATGTGGATGGAGCAGAGAAACAGAAAGGGGCCAGAGACAAGCTTTAAGATCCCACCTTTGAAGCCTACTTCTCACAAGGCCTGCCTCCTATTGTTCACCTCCTCCCAGTCATCTGTTCAAAACCTGAGTCCCCGAATAGATCAAATCACGATCAAGCCAATGTCTTTGTCATCTAATTGTCTCCAGAGAAGTCTTCACTGGCATTTACCCAGAGGCATATGTAACTAATCCCCTAAGTGCCTTTTAATCCGATCATTTTGATAATTAAGACTAATCACCATGAAGTGCTTCTGGGATTTGGAATAAATGGGTGAGAGGACACAAATAAGTTGCAGAGGGATGGCCGGAACGCGCCCTACAATGGTGCACTGGTCCCTTTCTTCCTTACTCCTTTTTTAAAATTTAGATTAGAAACAATCTTATTTTATATATCAGTCCCAGTTCCCTCTCCCTTCCATCCCCCCATGCCTCCCACTGACCCTCATCCCATCCCTCTTCTGCTCCATGGAAAGGGTGAGGCCTTCCTAGGGGATCATTAAAGTCTGTCACATCATTTGGGGCAGGGCCTAGGCTCTCCCCCATGTGTCTAAGGTAAGAGAGTATCCCTCTATGGGGAATGGGCTCCCAATATCCATTTGTACACTAGGTGTAAATGCTGATCCTTATTAGAGGCTCCATAGACCGCCCAGGCCTCCTAACTAACACCCACGTGCAGGGGGCCTGGTTCCGTCCTATGCAGGTTTCCAAGCTGTCAATCAGGGGTCCTTGTCCAGATCAGCTGTTTCTGTGGGTTTCCCCAGCTTGGTCTTAACCACTTTTCTCATCACTCATTTCTCTCTGCAACTGGATTCCAGAAATTCCACTCAGTGCTCAGCTGTGGGTCTCTGCTTCTTTTTTCCATCAGCTACTGAATGAAGGCTCTAGGATGGCATATAAGGTAGCCATCAATCTCATTATAGGGGAAGGGCATTTAAGATAGCCCCTCCCCTATTGCTTAGATTCTTAGTTGGGGTTATCCTACTATATATCTGGACATTTCCCTAGTGTGAGATTTCTCTTTAAAGCTATAATGGCTCCCTCTATTATGGTACCTCTTTTCTTGCTCTCCTCTATTCTTCCCCTGACTCAATCTTACTTGTCCCTTATGTTTTCCTTCCCCCTCCTCTTCTCCCTTTCTCTTTCTCCTAAACACCCCCCTCCCGTGCTCCCAATTTGCTCAGGAGATCTTGTCCCTTTCCCCTTCTCCAGGGGATCATGTATGTCTCTCTCAGGGTCCTCCTTGTTTCCTAGCTTTTCTGGCGGTGTGCATTGTAGGCTGATAATCCTTTGCTCTATGTCTGATATCCAAATATGAGTGAGTACATACCATATTTGTCTTTTTTGTGACTGGGTTACCTTGCTCAGGATGGGTTTTCCTAGTTCCATCCATTTGCCTGCGAATTTCAAGATTCCAGTTTTTTTTTTCCTGCTGAGTAATATTCCATTGTGTAACTGTGCACTGGTCCCTTTCTGACCCCCATGCAAGTTAGTTTTGAAGGATCAGTGTGCTGATATCTTGTTTATACTCTAACAAATAAAGCTTTCCTGAAGATCAGAGGATGGAGTTAGCTATAGGCGTCTGGAGGTCTGCGCAGACAGGAAGTGATAATGGCTGGGCAGAGAGAGGAACATAAGGGGGGAGGAGACAGGAACTTGGTCTCGTTTGGGTGAGGAGTTAGCAAGGTAAGAGTTGGCTGTGGCTTACTCTTTCCTCTCTCTGATCTTCCAGCTTTTGCCCCGATATCTGGTTGTGGGTTTTGTTATTGAGATCAATTGGAACTCATGTTACAGACCAGCATTCCCAGGTAGATTGGTTGAGTTCTTCATTTCAACCATGGAGCAGTTTAATCTTTCTTTGCCTGTTATTTTTGTCTTACTGCCTTGTGGGCATTTACCCTCTTATATCACTAATAACTATTTCTGCACATGTTTTTCTGTCTCTGAAGTGATTTTCTAGAGAATGCTAAAATATCAGGTCATTCAGTCACAGTATTTGATAGCCAGGATTTCGTTGATGGTTTTCTTACAGCATGGTTTTATAGTCAATGGTTTTTCTACATCCTATGTGTCCTGTATAAGGATAGTTTTAGCTGGAGAATTTGGTAGATTTGGGTGTTCCTGATTATATCACATTCTAAGGCACACAGTGTTAGGATGCCTGGCTTCTAGCAGTTAAAACTAATTGTTAGCCTAATCCCTCTAATATAAATGTCTTTACAAACCAGAGTTGTGGTGCACACCTGAAATCTCAATTATTTGGAGGGTTGAGAAAGGAAGACAACAGAGCAAGCAATTAGTGAGTATCACAAAGCAACAAAAAAAGGTTTTCACAAACCCCTAATTTTCCCCTCTCCCCATTTCTCATTGTTTTATTTTTTATTTTGTTTTCTTCCTTTTTCTATCTTCATCTTCTCTTCTCCATGTGATTCACACCTCCTAGTGGCACCTCTTGGTGTGGAAGAACCCTGGATCGATGGCATGCACTCAGCCCCTTGAGAAATAAAGGGGAACTGATGAAGAAAAAACAAACAAACAAACAAACAAACAAACAAACCAATAGAAAAATTTCAAGTCTTTGGATGCTCTTACATCAACTCAATGAGCATCAGTTTCCTAACAGACACGGGCAGGCCTTTTATACCTTACTCTTTTGCCACACACATCTTGTCGTTCTTAATCTCGTTTGTCAACTTGATAAGATTTAGAATCACCTAGGAGATACACCCTTGGGCTTTCATGAAGGCATTTCCAAAAAGATGTAACCAATGTGGAGGTTATACCCCCAAATGTGGGTGGCACCATCCCAACTGGGTGAGCTCTTAGACTGATAAAAAGAACAAAGCAAGCCGAGTCCCAGCTTTCATCTCTTCCTGCTTCCTGACTTCAGACATGATGTGACCAGCCACCTCACATTTCTGCTGTTTCAAACCCATGAGCCAGTCTTCCTTCTTTGTCATGAGAAAAGTAACTAACAAACACACATTCCCCCTCCTGCCTTTCCACATCTCATGAGAGATAGCTATTGACTGGCATGGCCGCTCATGATCTAGGAAATGTGCAGGGAGTTTTCTGACTTGAAAAGTTATTTTGCTCGGAAAGGAAGGATGTCCTCTCTTTGAATGGTAACACTAACTGATATTAAAGACAATGCCTCTATCTTTGTTATCCTATCAAAACATGACTGAGAATGAGGATTTATAATGGAGGGATGGAGACATCCCTGAAGCTGTGGCAGTGACATTTTGGTAGATATGATTTTCCAGGGGCTTGAGTGATGACTCAGTCATTAAGAGCATTTGCTGCTTTTGCAGAGAAGCCGTTCTGCTTCCAGCATCCATATCAATCAGCCACAATCACCTGTAACTTCAGCTCTAGGGGATCCATTGCCTGCTTCTAGTCTCCATGGGTACCACACTCATGCAGGCAGACACATGCATAAAATAAAAATGAACAAAGCATTTTAAGTCTGATTATTTGGGGAAAAAAAGGGAAAATTATTTGAAATGACATGATCTCTTTGTACATGTTTGGTTCCACTCTATATTTTAACTAAAGTGTTTTTTTTGTGTTTGTTTGTTTTGCCAGGTACAGAAAGTAACTGAGAATAATAAAAATAGATCATGAAATGCAAGGGGAAATTAAATGTTAGTCTTTGAAGAAATGAAAGAACCAGAGGTTAGGAAATTGCTGGAACCCAGGCCACTTTTCTACCTTTTTTGCAATCTCTACTCATAGGTGATGGGGGGTGGAGGGGAGAGGGAGAGAGAAAGATATATATATATATATATATATATATATATTATATATATATATAATATATATATATATATATAGAGAGAGAGAGAGAAAGAGGGAGGAGAGGGAAGAAGGGATGGAGGAAGGAAAGAAGGGAAGGGGAGAGAGATGGAGAGAAGGGGAACAAGAGAGGGAGAGAGTGACATGGAGAATGATGTGGAGAGGGAGAGAGAGAGGAGAGAGAGAGAGAGAGAGAGAGAGAGAGAGAGAGAGAGAGAGAGAGAGAGAGAGAGAGAGAGAGAGAGAAAGGAGATAGCCTGCATTAAGTCCAGTCTCTCCACATATACCCAGATGAAATTCAGGTTGTCAAACTTAGCATCTTTACCTGCTGAGCCATCTTACTGCTCCCAAGTATTTTATTTTATTTTATTTATTTGTGTGGTGCTGGGGATCAAGTCCAGGATCCTGCACATGTCAGCCAGGTGCTCTCTCATTGACTTACATTGCCAACAATGAAGAAGTTTAAATTCAAATGCGTGAAGAAAGTAGTTCTCACCGAAGAGGGCCTAAATCCTGGGTTTCTGCACATATGCAAGCAAATAGAGAAACTTTATATGCAAACTTACTTATTTATTAGTTTTTGGGGACAAGGTTTCTCTGTGTAGCCTTGACTGTCCTGAAATTAGCTCTGTAGACCAGGCTGGCCTTGAACTCACAGGGATTCACCTGCCTCTGCCTCCCAAGTGTTGGGATCAAAGTTGTGTGCCACCACCATCCAGCTGCAAACTATTTTAATATAAACTCACTTTTAAAAATAAACAGCAGAATTACAGAACATGTAGTGCAATCAGTAAGATGATAATGAAATCATAATGTATAGGAGCTTTGCCAAAGTAGACATGTCTGCTGGGTTAATTAACAAGACATGTCTTGTTTCTTTCTTAGGCTGAGAACCTGGACGGGAAACGGGCTGTGGGCGACACTTGATTATTCTTGTTCAGTTTATGAATCTTCCTAAGAAATGGCTTAAGGAAAGCAATACTAAGTGTAATTAAAAGTGGGTCAATGAGCCCTGTGATTTTCCTGATAAGAGATCATTTCAAGTACATAATGTGACTTATAAAGGCTGGTAGCAGGATGGCTCATTGTGTAAAGGTGCTTGACCTCAAGACTGATGACCAGCGTTCGATGATCCATATGGTACACGAGGACAACCGACTCCGGCCAGTTGTCCTCTGACCTCTACAGGTACTATGCATGTGCATAGCATGCACGTGTTTGCACACTGACTTGGTATTGGGACAATGGCGATGTTTAAGAGGCAATTACTTCACATTTGGCTTGTGGTTCAGACACTACCTACAAGTATATTTTTAAAACAATTACAGAAATTTGATTATAGCTTGGTATTGTACAATACGTTAGTTACTAGTTCCTACAGCAAAATACCTGACAAGAGCTACTTAAGGAGGGAATCTGTGACTCACAGATGGAGAATCCATACGGTCCATTATGGTGGGGCATCATGGCTGCAGGAGTGAGGCAGCTGCTCACATACATCTGCTCAGAAAACAGTGATGAGTGCACATGCTCAGTTTGACTTTTCCTTTTATCGACGCTACCTAATTTACTGTGAGTCTTCCAACCTTAATTAACCCAGCAGAGATGTCTAAAGAATTTTTTTCTACGCGAGTCCAGATCCTGTTAAGTTGACAATAGATCGTAGCCCTTCATAAATGATATTAAAATTTTACTGTTTGGAGTTGGAGAGATGGCTCAGAGGTTAAGAGCGTTGGCTGCTCTACTAGAAGACCTGGGTTCGATTCCTAGCACACACATGGTGGCTCACAACTGCCTGTAATTATAGCTCCAGGAAATCTGATTCCTTCTCCTGGACTTCTCTAGTACCAGACACATATGTAGTGCATAGACATACATGCAGGCAAAAATAGACATGCAAAATAAATTATTGTTAATTTTATTAAGTATACTAATGGATTTGCAATTATATAAAAAAGTCTGCAGTTTTGAAGATATTCATTGAGGCATGTAAGGATAAAGTCATATGTTTATATTTTCTTTAAAAAGACCCTCAGCAAAGAAAATCTAAAGAAAAAGAAAAGACTAGATAAAATGACAAAATGTTGGTAATGAAGTGCAGATGCTGTATTTATGGAGGTTCATTGTGTATCCTGTCTATTCTGATGCGTGTTTGAAATGTCATGAAAAAGAAACAAAATGTAAGATCCATTTTCCAGTTTTTTTCCAATGTTGAGAATTAATTACGTTTAGGATTTTCCATTTTTCTGCTGAAATTTACATGAAGAACAGTTCTTGACAAGGTGAAATGGTAGAAAGTTCACTCTCTTCGAAGTCAAACAAGTAATGGTTTGAATCCCAGAGACGAGAGTGGGTGTGGCTGGGACAGAAGTGTGCTTGTGGCTACCAAAGGTAGCCCACACTCCGTCCATCTGTCCGTCCATCGGGCTGTTTTCATCAACAGCAGCCATGGGTGGTGGCAGTGCAGGCCTGTAATCCCAGCACTGGAGAGGCAGAGGCAGATGGATCTCTGTGAGTTCAAGACCAGCCTGGTCTACAGAGCTACACAGAGAAAAAAGCCAAAACAAAAAACAAAACCAGAAGTCTATCAACAGCAGCCGTAATGACGCTTGTCAACACACTTCCTAAAAGGAGATTGCTGGGAACGTGTCACTTTGGGAGATCGTTCCCTGATGTGTGTGCTGTCCTTCTCTTCCTAGCAAGTGAGGAACAGGTGAACTGAGGCTGCAGAGGTGAACGGGAGCCTGATTGTTGGGATGTCACAGACTATGCCAAGAGGTTTCACTCTGATCCCCAAAGCAAAGATAAGCACAGATATGTGTGTAACACAGGTGGCCCTGTGTGGAAAGCGGTTTGGTGGAATCAGGGTGGGTGTAGTCTGGTTGTTTGGAGTCTGATTGACGGTTGCCATCTGTGGAAGAGACAACAGGTTAGGGTGGTAGAAGGGGGTGGGGGAGATAGAGTTGGGCCGCTGACTGGAAAGACAATAATAGGCAAATGAACAGGATCTGGTGATGTTGGATCTAGCTGGTGAGAGGGTGAGGCTAAACATGTACAGGTTTCAGACTGTTTACCTGAATGCTCAGGGGAAGAATGCACTCTGGCATTGCTGGATCAGGGCAGTTTTGTTTTGGGGAATGATGACTTTAAGTTGAAAGTGTCTTTGAGTCACGTAAGAAGTGTTGTCACCAGTTTAGGTCTCAGATGAGAGCGTAATGTGTCTATTAGTTCAACAGAGAAAACCAGACACCATTGGGTTCTTTCTAAGGCTGTCACAGCTGTGTCACGCATGGGAGCAAGGAACCACATAAACCCATAGAAAGTTTTGTTTATTTGTTTCACAAATGAGCACGTTTGTTTTTACAGGAAAGTAGTTACCTTTCTATTGATTTTTACTTTTTATTGCAAATGTGGAAGGGTTCCGGAAGTAGCAGAAGGCTTTATGTCTTTATTTTGCTATGATAACTTTGTACACGTATCATGGTGGGAGTTTACCGCTTATTAATTAGATGAGCCTGACATTGAAGGAGAGCGATAGGAAGTTAAAATTCAGCCAACTCTAGCCAGAAATACAATCTCTGCTCTGTTAGAGAGCTGACAGAGAGCTCTTAAAGTTCTCTTCAGATCCGAATGCATTCAGGTATAGATCAGAATTCGGGGAGCAGGGAGAGGAAGGGTGGCGATAAGGGTGCTAGTTAAAGAAAACACATGGGGGGCTAGAGAGATGGCTCAGAGGTTATCAGCACTGTCTGCTCTTCCAGAGGTCCTGAGTTCAATTCCCAGCAACCACATGGTGGCTCTCAACCATCTGGTGCCCTCTTCTGGCCTGCAGGGATACATGGAGGCAGAATGTTGTATTCATAATAAATACATGAATCTTAAAAAAGAAAACACACAGGATGCTGCTTTTAGAAACTATTTAGGCTACATATGGTGGCTCCTGACAGTCATCCCACACTTGAGAGACTGAGGCAAGAGGATCGATGAGGATTCAAGGTTAGTCTAGACCCCAGGGTAAGACTTTGTCTCCAGAAGAGACTTCCTTCCCTGCTTTTTCTCCCTCTCCCTAGCTCAAGCTGCACTGGAATTTGCTGTGTAGTTTGGGCGGGCCTTGAACTCATAGTCCTCCTGCCATCAAGTTCAGCTATGGTTTGTTTTCTTAAAAGGCTGCAATTGTAATTCCATGAGAACCTTTAGAAACAGTCATTCTGTGGTTAGATGTTCAGTTTTGGTTTGGTTTTGCTTCAACGCTCAGAGAATCATTTGGAATAACCATGTTTTTGTTGCTGTTTTGAAAGTTTTTGTTATATTTATATTTTGTCTGTATGTTCTGTCTGTGTGTATGTGTGTGTGTGTCATGGCACAAGGGCAGAGCACAGAGGACAGCTTGTGGGGGCTGGTTCTCGTCTTTCCCCATGCAGACCTCAGGGACTGAATTTAGGCTGGCAGGTTTGGTGGCAGGAGCCTTTATCGCTGAGCCAGCCAGCCAGCCCTTGCTGTTTTATTTTTAAAGATTTAAAACTTATTTTAAAGTTATGTGTATGTATATACATATGTGGGCATGCGCACGTGAACACAGGTGACCGTAGAACCCAGAAGAAAGCCTGGGAGTGGGGGGGCAGTATTTCTTGTGTCCTAGGCTGGTCTTGATCTCACTATATAACTGGTGATAACCTGGATCTTCCAATTCTCCTTCCCCTCTTCTAGCTGAGCTACTTCTCTAGTCCATAATACCTAAGGTGAACAACTTAAAGGAGAAGATACTGTTTCATAGTTTCACTGCGTCTGGCCTGGGCCCCTGAGGAGGCAGACCATCACGTGGGGAGGAGATGATAAAGGTTGCTCCCCTTGTGGTGGTCAGTAAACGAAGACAAAGAAAGGGGGTGGGTCCCCCAAATCCCTTCAAGCACTCCCTCCCACACCACCTGACTTCCTTCCCCTGGGTTTGTCAAGAGCACCACAGACAGGGGCCTTTGCAGACATAGTTAAGATCAAATGATACGGAGTTAGGGAAGGTCAGGTGCGTTTATTTCGTAGGATAGAGTGGTCCACAGTTAGCGATGGTTAGAACCAGGGTAGGAAATGTGGACGAAATAATGTTAATCCTCTAGGTCTATGCATTACCAAGGAGGAAAGGATGAATAAAGTATAAAGGGGTGGATAAGCAAAAGAGGAAGAAAGAGGAGCTAAAATGAGCTTATTTGGTCTTTCAAACATTCCTTCTCTGGGGACTGGCGAGGTGCCTCAGTGGGTAGGAGTGCTCATTATTAAAGCATGAAGCATTGAATTCAGATTTGCAATACTAGCACTGAGGTCTGCAAAGCCAGTTCCAGGGCAGCCGGGGCGGTAACACAGAGAAACCCTGTCTCTAAAAGGGGGGAAAACCCCTCCAATATTCATCTAAAAACTGAGAATGACTATATATGCCTCTGTCCCTAGCAGTGTGTGTGTGTGTGTGTTTGTGTGTGTGTGTGTGTGTGTGTGGAACAGGCAGCAGAGGGACAGATATAGACAGATCCTGGAATCTCTCCTCTAGCCAACCAGATTAGTTAAAATGGTTAAGTTTCTGGTTCACTTAAAACTGTCTTTTAAAAAAATTATTTAATTTTATGTGCATTGGTGTTTTGCCAGCATGTGTATCTGTATGGGTGTCAGATCCCCTCGAACTGGAGTTGCAAACTGTTCTGAGCTGCCATGTGAGTGTTGGGAATTGAACCCAACTTCTTCCATCTAGAAGAGCAGCCTTGTTCTTAACCACTGAGCCATCTCTCTAGACCTGAGAAACCATGTCTTTTTGGTTTTGGGACTAGGTCTGTAGACCAGGCTGGACTCGAAGTCACTGAGATCAACCTGCCTCTGTCTCCAGAGTGCTGGGACTAAAGGCGTGTGCCACCAACATCCGGTTGAGAAACCTTGTCTTAAAGGAATAATAAAGCAGGGAGTGGTAGAAGAAGACATCCACTTTCCTCTTCTGGCCTCTGCATGTGACAATCTTGTTGGCCCAACATGCATAAGCACACACACACACACACACACACACACACACACACACACACACACACACTGCTTACCACCATTACCACCTCAAAAAGTAAAAGTAAAGAAAAAAAGAATTTTTTCCTTGTCAGCCTCAGTGTTCCCATTTCAGACAATATGTGAGTACTACGTGTTTGAATACCAGATACTAAAGATCCAGTTTTCCAAATATGGCAGATTTTAATGTCATGAGAGCAATATTGGGCAAAATAAATTATGACACAAAATATTTTTTGTTGGGTGAAGGTGCTTGCTTCCGATCCCCAGAACCCACATAAAAAGGTGGATTAGTACATGCCTGTACTCCCAACATGGCCAAAGAGAATGGAGGTGGAGACAGGAGCATGGCCAGGAAACTCCCTAGCCAGCTAGCCAGCAGGTAAATAGACAGTCTGTCTCCAGGGACTGGGGAAATGGCTCAGCAATTAAGAACACCAGCTACTTACTCTTCCAGAGGACCAGGGTGCAGTTCCCAGTACCTACAGGGCAACTCACAACTGTCTGTAACTCCAGTTCCAGGGACATTTGAATACTTTATTTCATGCATTGGTCAGGGTTTGCTCAAGAGACAAAGCAATAGAATGGAGGTTTTGTGGGTTTTTTTTTTTAAATGAGGAATTAGCTCATTTGATTACAGAGGCTGAGAAGTCCTGACATGGGAAGATAGTACCCAGGGCCCCAGCAGAGCTGACAGTGTAGCTCTAGTCTGAGTGCCAGAGCAGACAATACCCAGGACATCTATGCTTCAACTTAAATTTAAAGGCAGGAAAAAGGGTGTCCCAGTCAGGCAGGAGAAGCTGACATGAGAATCCTAACTGTCTTCTCTACAGACCTTTGAGTAAAATACAGCTAGTGAGAGCTGTGCACATCACAGAGAGCAAGCTGCTTCACTGGCTGCATTAACGTGAAAGTCACCCCTGTCCGTCACACCTACAATCATATTTAGCCAAGCGTTTGAGCACCTCTTGGTCCAGTCAAGTTAACACTAACCATTCCCCATCATCACCTTTGCCTCCCTTTCTCATCTGCCACAGTGTGGGCTCTCACAGCTCTTCTCTTTCACACGGGATATTGGGTCTCAAGTCCTGGTAAGCTTTCCTTGTCTTTCTCCTCTTCACCCACGACGAGGAGACTGAAAGACCTAGCTCAACCACGAAGTACTTCCCAAGTCCTCCAGTTAGACAGGATTGCTGTCGTTAGCACTGTGTGTGTGACCCTCAGTCATGTACGTCTCACAGATCCCTTGTGTCCCATTCATGCCTGTATCTGATGTGTTCATGTTTTGTAAAAGATCCCCGTCATTTCGGATGCGTAGCTCATGGGGTTGGAAGGAAGTGATGCTGTGCTTGCTCAGGAGAAATAGCAATGACGGTTTAGTATGCAAGCTACGATTTTCCCTCTATTTAGAAAGATGCTTTAGTTATATCTTAAACAGAAATGTTAGTACTGATACAAACAGTTAATGTCATGAAAGCCCTTCCTGCACACACTTTAGTGTGCATTTAAAGCTCTGCCCATATGTCACCTTATGTAGTCATTGAAGCACACTATGGATTTGGCCCTAATAACTGTTTCATAGATGAGGATACTGAGGCACAGAGGGGCAAGGCAGCTTGTACTGTCCAAAGCACATACATAGATTTGGGCCTGGAGTTTGAGCCAATCTCAACCCTTGCAAGAGCACTGGGGAGAGGCCAGATCTTCGTCACTCTCAGGAGGAAGATGTCCATTCAAGATACCTGTTATATGCAATCTTGGTCTCCCCACACCCACATGGCACCCAGGCATTCGAAGCCAATGAGGAAGGAGTTTCATTGCTCCTTCTCACCTGTTTCTCCTCCCTAAGGCATTCTATGAATGGTTATAATGTTTTCTGAAAAAGCAGCCCCGAGAAACACATGCGTTCCAAGTCCAGTTTTTGTTTACTCTAGGGACAGACATTGCTTGACACGTGTGACTCTCACTGTGAACTCTACATTGCAGTGACCCACCTGTTGCTCTGCTTTCTGGCTGGTGCTACTGATCTCCGCACGGAGCAATGAAGAACCAGGGGTGGACTTATGTCATTTAATCAGGATTTTAAACATTGTAGAGAGTAATAGAATCTTTGAATGCATTTTTAATAATGATATTTTTAAAAAACACTTATTATTATTTTTATCTTATGTGCATTGGTGTTTTGCCTGCATGTATGCATGCATGAGGGTGTCAAGCTGGAACTGGAGTTTATAGACAGTTGTAAGCTCCCATGCGAGTGCTGGAATTAAACCTGGGCCGTCTGGAAGAACAGCCAGTGCTCTTAACTGCTGAGCCAACTCTCTAGCCCAATCATGGTATTTTCATCTTACTGAGGTAAAACACGCTTTGTATATTACCATGGGAAGAATCTTTTTTTCTCTGAAGATGAGCAAGCTCCCATCCAAAGTCTCTCTCTCTACAGCCAAAAAAGCCCTTCTAAATTCTTACTGGAGAAAAATGGAAAAAATGTATTTAAAAGTAACTAAATAATAGATATCGCTCTCAGTTGACCCACATACAGTAACTTAGTGTCTTTACATTTCACACATAGGATGCAATATTGCTAAAAGATACTAAAGTGGAAGATGTATTCTTACAATTTAATTCCTCAGGATGCTGGTGGAAGATTTTGTAAAATGTGCTATTGTAGGGACAAGTAGGATACTGACCCAGGGGGAAAGTGACCAGCATGCTCCAAGTAGTTTCTTCATACAAACTATTTCAGGGTCAGGATGACAAGTCTTTCATATTTTCTGTTGTAGCACTGGGGTTTAACAAACCAGGGCCCCATACATGCTAGGCAAGCACCTTACCACTGAGTTGACCTCCAGATCCCCTTGCATTAAAAGTTTAATTACATTTTATTTGTGTTTGTTCACTCCTCTGTGTGTGTGTGTGTGTGTGTGTGTGTGTGTGTACGCGCATGCGCGCGTGCCCGAGTGCTATTGCACACATGCACAAATACTTGCATGTGCATGTCACAGAACATGTGTGGAATCAGAGGACAATTTACAGAGTCATTTTTCTGCTTCATTGTTGGGTCCTAGTATTGAACTCATGTTCTCAGGCTTGGTGGCAAGCACCCTTACTCACTGACACATCTGACAAGTTCTACCTCCACATTTTCCATAAGAAAATGAAATGGAAATAATTTTTTACCTTTCACAAGCTCTTACATGTTTTATGTATCTAGGGCTTGTCTTGAACTTGTAGTTGAGCGTGACCTTGAACTTGTAATCTTTCAGTTTCCCAAATGCTGGGGTCACAGGTGAGCTTCACCATGCCTGGTTTTCTGTGGTGCTGGAATTGAACCCACAGCTTTGCTCATGCTAGCAAGGATTCAGCTCACTGAGGTACATTCCCAGACCCACTTTTTATATTTTTACTTGACATATAATAATTTGGACATGCTTACAGGATACTATGTTACATCATAGTACATGTATGAATTGTATAATAATCAAATCTAGAAAACTAGCATATCCTTCATCCCAAACATACCATTTCTTTGTGTCAAGAACAGTCAAAATCCATATTTTAGCTATCTATGTTTGAGTGTGCATATTCTCTCTCTCTCACTGTCTCTCTGTCTCTCTGTCTCTCTCTGTCTCTGTCTCTGTCTCTGTCTCTGTCTCTCTCTCTCTCTCTCTCTCTCTCTGTGTGTGTGTGTGTGTGTGTGTGTGCACATAAAGGTCTCTTTGGTAAAAAAGCACATAAGTTGGACATTTGAATACAAAACCACGGAGGTTTTCAAGTTGATTTTTTGGTTCCAGACCTGTCCACATGCTGGTCTCTGGAGCCAAGAAGCTGAATGTGTTGTGAGAGTTTTGCTTTGTGGGACCATCAGAGGCTTTAGCAGCAAGCCACTATTACAAAACAGTTTAGGGAAAGCGTCCAGAGAAAATATGAAAAATCTGCTATGTATTTAGAAATTCACTCTCCCAGATATGGAAAGGACATTACTGTAAAACTAAAATATTTTGGAAGAGAATTCATTGGCCTGTATCCACCTTTCTTTGGTGCTGAAGGCGGAAGGCAGAGCCTTGTGCATGCTAAGCACATGAGCTGCCACTGGACTTCAGCCTCTGCTTACACGCCCACTCAAGGAAGACTTCTAAAGAATCCTTACTCTGGTGTAGAGAGTGACTGTTACTTCATACAAGTCTGATGCTCTAACCAGGAGAAAGAAATGCTTTCTGCCTCCTTTAGTGACTTGATTTGTCCATTCCAACTATTTTGAGACTGGAAAATTAGAACTATCGAATGGGAATAAAAGTTTCTGGGGCCAAATTTAGGTTGACCTTGAGCAAATCACTTAGCTCTTTAGGTCTGGATCCTCTCCCTCTGCTGTGTATAAATACATTGGATTGGGTCCCAGATAATGTTGGCCTGGTAAAAGAGGAAAATGTGTCCTTGGTTGTGGAAGGAAAAGGTGATGTGGTAATTTTAAGGGTTTTATTTTTGGCCACTAAAGCCTTGCTTTCTTTGGTCAGAATGTTAGGGTAGTGAAGTGTGCTAGGAATCAATGAATTCACAAGAGGGATAAATGTGCAAATTATTGTTTCTCTGTGTTCCTTTCTTCTCTCAATGATCATACAAACAAACGTGCCTGTAATTATGTACCCAGACACAGCACTGTCATCAGGAGCTGTTGAAGTGTTGTGCAAACAGTCTTTAAGGCTCGCTTCTTCCAAATAGTCATTAAGACTCAAACACCTTCCCTGTGAAGTGAATATGACTGTTTACCAGTAGTCAGGACAGCAAGCTGGAACACAGTGCCCTTCGACAGCTGCCCGGCGATGCTTTGCTGAACGGTGCTAGCAGCGAGCAAAGAGGCTGCTTCTAAGCTACTTGCTCTGAGCTGTAACATTGCTAGTTACTTGGTAGAAGCCAATGAATTAGGAAACATTTGAAATAAGACCAGTTGGCTTTGGTGTCCTGGACAAAACCATTCAGATAAGGTGAAACCCAGGAGTGCTTGTCTTCTGTGTGGAAGTAAACGCAAACCTGTCAAGAGAGCGGGGAGAGTTAACACGAAGCAGGCTGAGCCCATCTCCTCTTCACAGCTTCACCCCCACCGGCTATGTTGGGTAGAGTCCACGGATATTCAGTGGAGTTTGCAAGGCAGAGGGCCATAGTTTGAATAAGTATCTCCCCAATGGGTGATAATGAAATGGTAGAATATTCGGGAGGTAGAGCCTGTTGAGAGGTCTTAGTTAGGGTTTCTATTGCTGCATGACCGAACACCATGACCAAAAAGTAAGCTGGTAAAGAAAGGGTTTACTTGGCTTACACTTCAGCATAGCTGTTCATCGCTGAAGAAAGTCAGAACAGGAACTCAGACAGGGCAGGGACCTGGAGGCAGGAGCTGATGCAGAGGCCATGGAGAAGGTCTGCTTACTGACTTGCTCAACCTGCTTTCCTATAGAACACAAAACCACCAGCCCAGCAATGGCACCACCCTTAAAGGGCTGGGCCCTCCCACATTGATCATGGCTTGAGAAAACGCCTTAAGCTGGATCTCACGAAGGCATTTCTTCAACTGAGGGAAGATCCCTCCTCTCTGACAACGCCAGCTTGTGTGAGGTTGACACACAAAATCAGCCAGTACAAGGTGTTTCTCTGAAGGGGAGGCTTCTCTCTTTGCTTGCTGGCTTGTGATGTAGGTGGCTCTGTGCCATGTACTTCCCTCCAAGATATGCTGCCTTACCCAAAGCAGTAGGGTGAACTCATCATGGACTATGGCCTCCAAAACCATGATCTCCTCCAACCCCCTTTTTAGTTCATAAGTTAGCTCTCTCCGGTGTTTCATTTGCTTATGGAAAGCTGACTAACTCACCGTTTCTGAGGAGATATGGTGCTCCATGAAGAATTGCTGTGGGTACCAGTGAGCCCCAGAGTGAACAGAACAAGCCAAGGGGCTGGGTAAAAGGTCCCTCTTTGCATAATTTTATTCTCACGGAAGCACAATAATATGAATCACTCTAGAGACTACTACAGCAATCCCTTAATGCCTAGTAGACCTATTGAGTACTAATTTTTATAGACTCTTAATGAGGGAAGATTTTGTTCCTATGAGTATTCATTTGGTAGCCATGGGAAGTCGTTGATGGCTAAGGAAAACACTAGTGGGAGTAGAATGCGTTTTTCTCTTCTGCCATCCTCTTGGACCATTGCCTAATTAATTTCCCCATGTTTGTGCTTTCTTAAATCCTCTTGTGCAAAACTTCTAGACTAAAGAAGTACCTTTGCAGGGGCCCATTTCTCAGAAATTTCTCCTGGCGTTTACACAGCATCAATGATGTGAGCACGGAGGTGGTATTAGTTGTGTCTACAATTATGTGTACACATTGTACTAAGGGCAATAGATCCCTTACTTACAGACACCTGCAAGGCCCTGCATGGACCCCTGAGGCACCTTGAGCAAGCCTGAAGCTGTTGGCCAGAACTCCTTGCCCCAAAGCTCTTATTGGTACTCTTCCTGTTTTGATAACACACACCTTGTGACAAGACACACCTCGTGGGGAGGAGCTAAGCCTAAAAATCCTGTTATTTTATGCTGTGCTGTAATTTAAGTCAGTATTTAAGCCCGTTCCATCCCCTTAATAAATGGTATTCAGTATACAGCGTTCCGACATTGCCATTGAATGAATGACCCGCTGTCTCTTTATTTAAATCTCTAGGCCTTCCTCTGATTTGTAGAACAGATCCTAGTGTGGGCACTATAAGTGGAGGTCCCACCGAGATCGGGAAAGACAGCATACCTAAGAGATTGCCCTCGGAGGCCGGCCAGCAAAGTAAGTGAATGAGGGTGTATTGAAGGATGGGTGACAGTAACTGTAAGGAAATGCTCAGTGGGCAATTAGTGGTCCTATTGAAAAGACAGGGCACCGGGATTAAAAGAAGACAGCTAAAGAATTCATTGCCATAAAGTAAATGAAAAAAAAAATGTCAGAGATGATTAGGGCTTTTGAGGAAGTACAAGATTTAGAATCTGTGAAATCTATCAGGGAACAAGAAGGATCTTAACTAGGAGATGATGGTGCTACTGTAACTGATGAAGATACTTTGAAAGCAGAATTTGAACAATTAAAACAAAGAATTTCTGAAGCTTATCAGCACAAATGCCATCTTGTATGTATATATCTATGTATGTTCTGTATGTATGGTGTGGCCACACACAAAATGCCATCTTGTATGTATGTATCTATGTATGTTCTGTATGTATGGTGTGGCCACACATATGTGTGTATGATGTTTTTGTTGTAAAGAAAAAAATCTGGAAAATGGAGGCTCCTACAAAATCTCTGAGCTGTTAATGATAGTATGCCACACAACCTGGATTACCTTCCCCTGTAGGTATTCATCAAGGCTATCATTTATTAGTTATAGACCTAAAAGATTGCTTTTTTGCATTCCCTTGCATCCTCAGGATAGTGAGCAATTTGCATTTAGCATTCCTTCTATTAATTTTAAAGAGCCTTATAAGAGATATCAATGGGTGGTGTTGCCTTAAGGAATGGCCAATAGTCCCACTATTTGTCAAATTTATGTATCTTTGGCCATTGCCCCCATTAGGGAGAAATTTCAATCCCTGTATATTATACATTATATGGATGATAGTCTTTTAGCCGGCCCAGATCCTGAGGAAATGAATGAGGCTTTTGGGGAATTGCAACATAATCTTCAACTAGTTGGCTTAAGAATAGCCCCAGAAAAGGTACAAACAGAATTTCCCTATCAATACCTGGGTCATCAATTGTTATATTCTAGTATCTGTCTTCAAAAGATTACTTTAAGACTGTATAGACTGACCACCCTTAATGATTTTCAAAAATTATTGGGAGATATAAATTGGGTACGATCTAGTTTGGCTCTAACCACTGGGCAGCTTAGACTTTTATTTAATATTTTACAAGGAAATCCTGATCCCACTTTTCCACGCACATTAACACCTGCTGCATGAGAATGCATACAACTTGTGCAAATATGCCTCTAATCTGTATATTTAAATTATATTGACTATTCTCAAAACTTGATGTTATTAGTTTTTGCTTCAGCATATTCTCCTACTGCCGTGTTTTGGCAAACTGGTTCTATATTATGGGTGCATGAACATGTATTCCCAGGAAAGACAGTTAGATTTTATCCCCGATGCTTTCTATTATTCAAAAGGCATACAAAATAATTCTTCAAGTTTTGGCAAGATCCCAGATATAATTGTTACTCCCTATACTCAACAACAGATACAATGGCTTCAACAGTTTGATGAGGATTGGGCACATTTCTTGTGTTCTATACTCTGCCACTTTGTTAGTCATTTTCCTTCCAATAAATTAGCTAAGATTTAAAAAAAATCACCCTGTGTGGTTCCCCAAGATTACTTCCCAAAATCCTTTGAAGGGGCCCTCAACGTATTTACAGACGGCTCCTCAAATGGTTGTGCAGTCCTTGTTTCCTTTCCCATTATTAAACTCTCTACACTTGAAGTGAAATCTGCACAATTTGCTGAACTAGCTGCAGTACAATTAGCCCTTCAACATTTTTTTCTGATGAGCTGTTTAACTTATACACTGACAAAATATGTGTATCATATATTTCCCCCCTTAGAAACTTCTGCCTATATAGCTCCAGTCTCTCGTGTACAGGAACACTTACTAGCCATACAAAGCCTACTATGGAGGCACTCTTATCCAATTTTTGTAGGCCATCTCTGAACGCATTCTGATTTGCCCGGCCCTTTGAGTGAAGGAAATGCCATTGCTGATTTTAATACTAAAACAGATAGTGCCGTCATGATGATGAGTCTGTTTATGAAGCAGCCTGCAAAGCTCATATAATCTTCCACCTTAATGCAGGATCACTTAAATTCCATTTTAAAATTACTAGAGACCAAGCTATTAATATAGTTAAGAATTTTTCCCTATGTGCAGAGTTCTTACCTGTTCCACACCTTGGAGTTAACCCCTGAGGTGTCACGCCTAATGATTTCTGGTAGGTGGATATTACCTATGTTCTTTCCTTTGGCCGACTATAATTTGTTCATGTATCTGTGGATACCCATTATCATCTCCTATTTGCCTCTGCCCATACTGGAGAAAGGCTTAAGGATGTTAAGAGCCATCGTTTGCAAGCCTTTGCTTATGTGGGAATGCCCAGACAATTAAAAACTGATAATGGCCCTGCTTATACTAGTCAGGGTTTCAACTCTTTTTGCAAAATTTTTTTTTAATCTCATGTAAGATGGGCATCCCTTACAATCCTCAAGGTCAGGCCATGGTGGAGGGCGGACATCGCACAATTAAAGCCTATCTTCATAAAACAAAAAAGGGGGAAAATATCCAACCTACGACAGGAGGGTTACTGGCCTGGGTGACCTTTCCAATGACGGGTAAGGAATTATGCTGATGTCCTTTGCCACCTAAGACAGATGTTAGTTTATATTAAAAGAAAGCAGAACCTGTAGGGCCCTGCATGGACCCCCGAGGCACCTTGAGCAAGCCTGAAGCTGTTGGCTGGAACTCCTTGCCCCAAAGCTCTTATTGGTACTCTTCATGTTTTGATAACACACACCTTGAGACAAGACCCACCTCATGGGGAGGAGCTAAGCTTAAAAATCCTGTTATTTCCCACTATGCTGTATGATGGGAGATGTTATTCTGTAAATATGTTTCTCATACTGGCTAATGAATAAAGCCCTGTTGGCCAATAGGAAAGGAAGATAGGAGGGACTAGAAGACAAGGAGGAAGGAGGAAGTAGTTGGGAGGGGTCAGCATGGAGAGCCGAAAGAGAGCAGATGCCGGCCCGCCGCTCTCTGGTAAGACGACCACGTGGAAATATTTAGATAAGTAGAAATGGGTTAATCATTAAGACAGAGCTAGCCGATAAACAATGATAGTATCTAATACAGAGTCTCTGCGTGTTATTGGGGGCTGGCGTGGCAACGGGACTAGATTGGTGGGGGGGGGCTGTTTGTAACAGCTGTAAGTCAGTATTTAAGCCCATTCCATCCCTTCAATAAATGGCATTTGGCATTCCGACATTGCCTTTGAATGAATGGCCTGCTGTCTTGTCTCTTTATTTCAATCTTGTCTGATTAGTGGAACAGATCCTAGCGCGGGCGCTACAGACACCTGCACCACCACCACCCCAGCTGAAAAGCTGTTCCCATTACCAACGGTTTGTTCTTTGTCCCTTTCATCAAATGAGCCTGCTCTCCCCTGACATTCAGTTTCATCTTTCAGAAGAGAAAATAAAGCCTTATTTCAGGGTCCTACCAAAAGTTCCGTTTCTACCTATTTACTTTTTACTGCTGTGTTCTTATCATTACTACCCAATTATCTGCTGCTATATCTTCTGATAAATCATGGGATCCATTATCCATTTGCTAGTTCATCCTTGAACTTGTCATTGTCTTTGAAATCATTATGTTCACCTTGACTTGATGTCTATATCAGACAGGAGAGGCTAAATTATGCCAAGGTAACAAATGACCTCCAAATATTAATTGCTAATAACAGTGAAGATTTGGGTGCTCTACTGCACTTATCCTTGTCCTTGGACTCCAGATGATGGAGTGTTGTAACTGAAGGGTCCAGACCCTCACTCAGCCCCCTGCTTTGGCAGCCATGACAGGCTGCAGAAAAGACCCAGAAAGATGTAGGCCCCTGACTCAACAGCATGTGCTGAGTCCCCGACCTTGCCCTAATCACTAGGAAGCAACTGCCAGATACCCTCCATGTGCAAGGAACCAATCAGAGGTTAGCTGGTGGGTTCTGGATGTGCTTTACTGATAACAGTGGAATGCAGGGTGTAGCAATTGTCCTGGAATGGCCTCTAGGCATAGCATCCTTTCTGCAGCTGCAGCTGACTAACCAACTCAGGACTCAGCCTCCAGGCTGCCCAAGCCTGGAGGTGCACTGATCCTGAGACTGTTGCTATGCAACCAGTGGATTCCCCAGACACACCCCTTGCTCTACACCAATAGATGCCCTGCCCCACTGCTGCTCAGGGCCCCTCCTACTCCGCCCGCTGTGTTGGATGGATTGAGGACCCGAGTTAACTCATAAATGAAAAAGACTCTTTGCTTTTGCATCAGATCTGGCGTCTTGGTGGTTTGGGGGATTCAGAGTCTGGGCACAATAGTAACCTGTCTTTGTGGGGCTTCCGTTGGATACAGCCGACTTGCTTCGTTCTTACCTGAGAGGGGGAGTGTGGATTGAGAAACGACAAATAAAGACCCTAAGGAAAAGACAGAGACACAGAATAGAGTCAGGAGGGCAATCCAGTGACTACTAGACACCTCAAATTTATTCTTCAACATTCTTAAATACCCCAACCAAAAAGTGGAACATGATAAAAGAGTTCTTTGTCATGTACAAAGAACTTTCTCCCTTAATTCTCTAAGCATTTGGTAATCACACCTTAGACTCAATTTCTCATTATCTGGCCTTGAGGGTCAAGAGTAAACACACCTCAGACCAAGACTGTTGTTATTTAGATAAGATATCCATGACCAAGATCCTACAGTAGCCATGCCTTAGACCTTTAGGTCTTGTGACGTTAACCTTGGAAGCTTACTAAGGACAGTTTTGAACTCTCTGACCTTGAGTCAAGATGCTCTATGGGCCCCAGCAATGGAGCATTGGTATCTGAAATGATGTCCAATGCTGAGACCCACGTCTCTTCTGCCACTCTTCACTGGTCAAAGCAAATGACCTGGCCATTCATATTTAGGAAGCAGAGAGCTACACTCCTATCATGTTCTTGGAAGGAGTTGATGTAGTTTGGATGTTGTCTTACAGGCTTGGTCTGAAGGGTGACAGTGTTGGGCATTGATGGAGCCTAGGAGGTGGTACTTAGGTCTCTGGGCATGCCTGTAGAGATGATTGTAAAACCCTGAGCATTTCTTTATCCTCATTTGCTCTCTGGCTTGTGACATAGTGATATCATTGTGCCTGCTGCCAAGTGTCATGACATGTTTCCCCACCAGTCTCTCAGAGCACTGAGATCAGTAGGTCATGTAACGAACGTCTAAAACTGGGGCCAGGATAGCCTTTAAACATTTCCACTCCATCTCATCGCTTATATTTTCTTATGTGTAGGATTCTCAAATTTAGATATCTGGGCGAAATTCATCTTGTGAACTCCAGATCTATTTAAGTAACCTAGACTCCTTTCCATAGGTATTCTGAAGTAGCCTTTTACAGACATACTAGTGTATAGTTCAGAGGTTGGCGGTGAAGGCCATGGGTAAAATCCAGCCAGATGCCTAGTGTTTTTGGTGTGGCCTGTGAATTAAATATGTACTTTTTATTTTACAACTTGGAAAACAATGTTATCTCATTGTGCATAAATGTGAAATAAAAAAAAAAAACAATTTTTTTTTGTAAGTAGGATCTCCCTATGTAGCCCAGGATGGATTTTACATTATGTCTTCCAAGTGTGGGGATATTACTGCATGCCACCATGCCCACATGTTTTCAGATTTCATTAGGAAAGTTCTACCCCAACTGTGCTCCCACTCGTAAATATTAGTGTATGTTAACATTCCTGTTTAAACATAGCTTTTTCTTTTTTTACAATGGCAGAGACTAGGTAGGTCCCTTTGAGCCAGGATTAACCACATCCTGGGTAACTTATTGGAAATGCAGGCTCTCAGACTCCCAGCCAGTATTGATGCACACTAAAATTAGAGAACCACTGCCTTATATGACTGTGAATCCTGCATCGAAATTATCTGGGATGACTATTTTAAAGATGTCAGCCCCATCCGTGAGTCTCTGGGCGTTCGAAAATAGTGTGCTTTCAAGATTGGCTTCCCCTTAGTCGTACTTAGGTAAGACTTCAATCAATTACTGGTGCTCTAACTTTATCCTGAGAGATCCAGAGTCCTTGGGTTTGGTTGGGGACCTGGCACAAGTATTTTTCTAAAATTCTCCAGGTGATGTGGACATACATCACTATGAGTATACATACTCACTATGAACAGTGTTCTGGAACCTAATGACTTGTCTTCTAGTCCTGATGCCATGACTTCCCAGCAGTGTGGTCTTGATCATATTAGCTCAACACTGTCATGCCTATGATTAAATGAGATAGAAGTGTGTGTATGAAGAGAAACTCAAGACAAAGCCTGGCCTACAGCAAGCTCGTGGCGTTCTCAGAGCCTCCAGCGAATGTTCAGGGATCATGATGCTAGAGGGAGCTTTTATTCTATGATGCTCAGTGTGCATTCTGTATAAGAGATTTGAGTAGGAGCTGGGGGTGATCCTCAGATTTCCATGCTAGAGGGAGCTTTTATTCTATGATGCTCAGTGTGCATTCTGTATAAGAGATTTGAGTAGGAGCTGGGGGTGATCCTCAGATTTCCAGTCTGCTATTTCATCTGTGTGATCATTCTCATCTATTTCTGTTGGTGGTGACAACATGTCCCCCTCACCTGAAGTTGAGGCACTTTGTAAATGACCGTCTTTCTTCCCTTTTAGCTCAGAGTTCAACATGAGCATTTTTCTCTTCCCAGTTGGACTCTGGGGTTGTTGCTTTATGTCTTATTTTTCACATCACTTGCCTGCAGAGTCTTTGGCATACAAACTCCTCATTCTGATGTACATAATAGCACTGGGATGCTCACTCCACCTTGTCTTGCCTGGTTAAGTTTTCCAAACCCCCAGGTCATGATTTCCTTGCCTGGGAAAAGGGAGGGATCATTTTTTCACTTTACTTCCTAGGGCTGCTGTGACAAAAACAAACACAGATGTCCACATAACACCTCAGTGTCACTCATGTGCCATCAATTTGTAAATATTCAAAGAAAACAGACATGGCCTTCTCTCCCAGCTGCTGGTGCAACTCTGTCATTAATTTTAGGTCCCAGTGACTGATATTGCTAAAAGCCTGGGTACAGCCTTCCTTCGCTGTGACCTTTCATGGTGAACAGCGTGTTTGTTTGTTTGTTGCTATGGAGACCAGGCTGGCCTTGAGCCTTGGGTGATGCTCCTGCCTCTGCCTCCCAAGTGGTGGGATTGCAAGCCTCCGATAGCACACTCAGCGTAACTATTATGCTTACTGTTGAGCCAGGGTCTCATGTAGACCAGGCTAGCCTCAAGCTTTCTATGAAGCTGTGTGACTGAAGATAGCCTTGGACTCTTCCCAATTCTACTGTGCTGTGATGCGTGGCAGTGGGGACTGAACCCAGGGCTTTGTGTGTGCTAAGCAAACATTCAGGAAATGGGGACTTCATTCCCTAGCCTGTGCATGGCTACACCAGTGTGCATGCATGTGTATCCCAGCGTGTGAACATGAACATGAATTCAATAAAAGCCCAATTAAAAAATTTAACTACCAGAGAGCTGCTTTTAAGGTTTGCTTAAAAAAAAAAACCAACAAAACAAAAAACAAAACAAACAAAAAAAGCACACACACACACACACACACACACAATTTTTTTTTCTCTCTAAGAAAATGTCTTCCTCCATAGCTCTGGCTGTCCTGGAATTCATTATGTAGAGCAGGCTGGCCTCAAACTCACAGAGATCCACTGGTCTCTGCCCGGGGCCTCCCAAGTGCAGGGATTAAAGGTGTGCACCACTATGCCAGGAATGCTTTTAAGTTTTATTATTTTTTCCATTAAAAATGTTTTATTTCATTTTACATTCCAACCACAGTTCTCCCTCACCCCCTCCTCCCACTCCCCCCACCTCCTCCTACTCCCTTCCGACCCCCAGCCCCTTCTCCCACTCCCCCCACCTCCCCGCAGTCCATTCTCAGTCCACTCCTTCTCACAGGTAAGGGGGCCCATGAGGAGTCAATACAATTTGCACAACAGGTTGGGGCAGGGCCCAGCCCCTTTTCTATGCATCAAGACTGAGCATGGCATCCCACCATAGGGAATGGGCTCTAACAAGCTAGCTCATGTACCGGGCTTGTAGCGTGGTCCTGCTGCCAGGGATCCCTCAGCTAGTCCAAGCTTCACAACTGTCTCCCATGTACGAAGGGCCTAGTTCTCGGTGCCGTGGCATCTCTACAGTTGTAGGTCTAGAGTTCATGAGTTTCCATCAGCTTGCTTCAGCCTTCTCTGTAGATTTCTCTATCATGATCTCGACCTCCCTTGCTCAAATGTTCCCTCCTCCCTTTCTTCGCCTGGATTCCTGGATCTTGGCCTGGTTCTTGGTTGGCTTTTAAGTTTTAATGTTAGTGTTTTATTATATTTCTCCTGAAGTTCCAAAAGTATCTATTTTCCAACACCTGGCACCTTTAAGGAAGAAAATAATAATAACTTTAGAAGCACGGGAGGGCCACTGCACATTCCTCATGGAATTTTACAGACTACATGTACTAAACGGCCAAAAACTAATTTTCATCCATGACAAAATACATACATCATGTTTCCAGCTTTTTGGTGAAGTTGTTTCAGGAATCGGTGCCTTGACAAGATGTCACCAATGTGACTTCTGTCATGGAATCCCACCAGGAATTCGTTTCGCCTTTGACAGTTTGTGGGAGACACGAGTACCACAGTGCAGGCTGGGGCTGGTTTAAATCGACCCCTGCTCCCTACTGTTTCGTTCCTTGTTCCAGCCCCACTCAAATCACAGAGCGAGCATCGCCCTCAGCATTTCATGTGTGCTTGCCGAGTGCCTCAAGCAGCTGGTTCTTATTTTAGCTAGAATTAGTCATACTGTTCTCTGGCCTTGGAATTCATAAGAGTTTTGGATGGAGAGGCCGTTCTTGGAACCTGGGGCCCGTATGATTTTGCTAAAGTGTCTTTGGCTTGCTGAATCCTCTGCGGTGGTTCATGACGGATGAAGGGTGTACGTGCATTGGCTGCGACGCCTTTATCCTATCAGGAGAAATTTTAACTGGGCAGCTTTTAGTAAATCTATTTGTTTCGTTTCTTAGTGTTAGAGCATCACACAGGCTGGTAAAGTCTGAGGTTGTTTTAGTGCGGTGAGAATCCCAAAAGCATCGTGTGAGAATTTGTCCGATAATTCTGGTGAATTCGTTTGCATGTTAGGCCTTGGGTTTCCTTGTTAAGCAATTTTTACTTATTGCAGATAAGCCAGTTGTGAATACTGAATTTTCCATTGGCATTTCCAGGCACTTCAGTGCACTTTTATAGCTCAACGCTGGCTTAATTTCTTGGATTTAATCAAATCCTACAGGTTTGTTATACAATTTAACCTGCAGAGTTAGTCGGTGGGAAACATTTGGTACTGATAGTAGGACTTATTTGCGTTTCCCAACCGAATCTTTTTGTTTGTCAGACATTTCTGAATCTCTACCATTTGCCAAAGTCTTCGCTGCAGGCTGGGGGTACTCAGAAAGAGATGGAAGATGGGGAGGAAAGCCCAGTCAACAGGTGAGTGAGAGAAGAGTCACAACTCAACGTGAGAGGGAGAGGCGAGCTGGCAGCTCACTGGGCTGTGACCCTGTGGCTCTGGGCAGGCTCGGAAGGACAGGCTACCTACCAGTCAGCAGGACATAAAAACCGAGTAAAGAGCTTTTGTACACAAGGTGGCGCTGCTGCTCCGCGGTGAGGACAGCGGTCACCTTTGGATTTGAGTTGAAAATCAGCTTTCTAGCCCTCTCCCCACCCCTGTTCTGCACTCCCTCTCCGCGGTTCCTCCTCCTCTCTTTTACTAAAAAGATATTGAGAGATGCTTTTACTAAAAGGAATTGAGGCTTTCTTGGAAAATATGGTATTTACTACCTAGATTCCCGGAGTTTTTATTTTGTGGTTAGGGTTGGCCTTACAAGCTTTTGGAATTGCCCTGGCTGCGGGAGGGCATTTCGGGAAGAAGGGAGTGCCCCTGGACTTTAGTGGAGGTTTGTAGGTTTTGTGTATGTGTATATATATATATATATATATATATATATATATATATATATATATATATATATATATACACACACACACACACACAATTGAAGCAATATTTCTGGTAAGAAAAGTTATTAGGTGTTTATGGATGTTTCAGAAGACTAAGGGTTGAGGGAAATACAGATCCCATGTTTAGAATGTACACCTAGGGACTCTTTAACACATTGAACAGAACCCAAGTTGGGAGTGCTAAGGGTGTGTGTGAGCCGCTTAATGCCGTAGTTTCTTCTAGTGGGGGAGGGGATGTTAGTTGGTTGCAGTCCAGGAACACAGCATTGCTAGAAACAGCCCCAGGGAGGATGAATTAGCTTGGCCACCAATCTAGGTTTTCCTCTTGTGCACACAAAACGTCTACCTGAGCCTTGCTCAGTTTCTGGAGGTCCCACTTTTCTTCTGCCTCTTCCAGGGAGCCCAGCAGGAAGCGGATTATAGACGAGGGTTTTGTTTGTTTGTTTATTTTTAAGTATTAAAGAAGACACTTGGTTTTGATGAGTGGCAGCTTGACAATGCCCTAGCTCCCTCCCAACTTTGGAAATCAGACTGCTTTGAGATGGCTTTTGCAAGGGGTGAGTCTTGCCTCTGTTCACCTCCCAAATGATCCACTGTGGAATCTGCAGCTCTCATTTGCAAGTTTAGTCTGTCAGTTGGTCACTTTAGTATTTAAAGTTTGGAATGTCCTGGGGACAGGAAACCTATATGGTCTAAAAATCTAAAAATAAAACAAAACAGGTGTTTTTAAAGATACTGTTTTGAATAGTGGCTTGAATCTCCTAATTTCTTCATTTCGAAGGTCATAAAAACAGAACGTGCTGTCACATAATATGTCATGATAGTGTGTGTTTTTAAGCAGATTGTGCATGACACTACACTACATAAAATACATGGAATATGTACTTGTTACATAACGTATTGTATGATTGATGTGTATGTGATTTTTTTTTTTTTTTTTTTTTTTTGGATGCTGGGTATTAAGCCTTGGACCTCACACCTGTTATATCCCCAATCCCTTTAAAACACTTTTTTATTTTTGAGACAGCATCTTACAAAGTTGCCTAGATTGTCCTTGAACTTGTTCAATTTCCCAAGAAGCTAGGATTGTAAGCATGTACCACCAGGTTTGACCAATGTGATGTTGATATGTGGGCATAATGCATACTTCTTTAATTGGATATTAATTAGGTACTATGGATATCATCGCATATTGTAGGATTCAACTGGCAATAAAAAATAGCTGGCAATAAAAAGACAGCTATGCAGAAAACTTAGGGCTTGCTCAGCTTGTTTTCTGATGCTCACAGGACCTACCTAGGGGTTTTAACTCCTCCAGTGGGCAATCATGAATCAAGAAAATGCCCCACAGGCTTGCCTATAGGCAATTTGATGGAGGCACTTTTTTTTCTCAATTGAGGTAAATTTTTTCTTTATTACTCTTCTCAGATAAATCTAGATTTGACAAATTGACAAGAAAACAAAAAAAAACAAAAACAAAAACAAAACAAAAGCAGGACACGAGGTCATGGTGCCACCTACATACACCAGAGCCACATGGGGTGCCTGTTAACCACAGGTGGCAGATCCCAGTGTAGAGCCATCCAGAGAATATCTAAGGCTGGGCCTTGGGAATGGGGACATAATTATTCCTGCTTATTTAGATCAGGTACCTCAGAAGCAAGCTTTCTCTTCAGGAGAAAATCAGTATCACGAACCACTGTTTCTTTACTGTGGCATGCACCAGAAACCTGTAGTGGATTCCTTTTTAAAAAATGGATTTCTGGGCTCCAATGGGCCTCAGACAGTGCAAAATGAAAACTTCTAAGTGTAAGATTGGGGCTTCTGCATAGATACTGAAAAGTGTGTGGTAGTGTGCTAGTGTGTGTGTGTGTGTGTGTGTGTGTGTGTGTGTGTGTGCATCTGTGCACGTGTGTGCAAGTGTTTGTATACTGAGGTGAGGAGTCTGAGATCTCTCTTAGAGTCTGATATTTATCTCACTCAAGTCAGTAACCACTTCTGCAGCTTTATCTCTCTAATTCCGTTGACACTCTAAACACTACCACCACCAGCCACCCCCTCTAACTCTGGCAGCAATGAGATAAGAGTGTTAGCTGGATGAGGAGACATAGGGCATATAAACTGCCTCTTCTAGAACAGCTAGCTCATCTCTGAAAAACCTTTATTTTGCACTAATGTTCGTGAAGGTAGTGCTTCAGGGAACCACCAGGGGGTTCTCCTAACATGGTAAATCGTAGGCGAGACAGGCAAGAGAGCCCTAAACATCATTTGCAATAAGGGTATTTTTACACCATTTGATTGTTCCGTTTTTTTCCCCCTGAAATTAGAATGAGATTTTAAATATCATGATTAGAAAATATGTAAGAATTATTTGTTAAAATAAATGGAGACTTGTACATTGAAGCCTTTACTGTAGGTAAAGTTTATATAATAAAATTTTCATTATAGGGCTGGGGATAGAAAGCTCAGTGGAAGTAATGACTGCCTAAACCACACAAGATCCTGGGTTTGACCCCCAGAAGCAGGAAAAATAGAATTGGTAGTGTGGTAATTGTCAGATATGAGATGATTGAGTTTTTTAAATGCTTCTGTTCCAAACCAAGAGCTTGAAAAACAAGTTATTCATTCAGTTTATTTTGATCATATTCATTCCCTTCCCCCAACTTCTCCTAGATACTCTCCACCTCCCTACCCATCAAACTTCATGTTCTTTTTCTCTCTTAAAATAAAAAAAATATAAAGACAGTCTCCCCACCACCCTACCCCAACACACACACACACACACACACACACACACACACACACACACACACACACAAAGTCTGATTTGTGTTGGCTATCTACTCATGAGCATGGGGCCTGCCTTGGAGTGTGGTTGATAAACCTGACCACATTAAAAACTTTTATTCTGTTCTGCTTCCTGTTCTAGAACTAAAACCCTTCATTCAGAACTAATATTCCCTAATTGCTTCATAGGTTTACACAATATTTCTATTGTGGACAAGGATATGAAGGGGAGCACGCCAAGTGTTTCTGCAGCAAGCTCCCCAGGTCTTCCTTTTATCAGTCTTGACAAAGTGAGGGTGCTTTCAAGGCAAAGCGAGCCACTTGAAGGGACACATGCTCCCCAGAGGCAAGTCCTTTGTGAGAGTCTAGAGATGTAGTTTCCCCTAGCTACTCAAAAGATGTCAGTTCCTAAAACGCAAGTCAAATATGTGGCTTGGTAAAGAATGGACTCCTGGCCAGCTTCACGGGCATGTGCTGTGCGGCTACAGAGGGTTCTGTGCTCAGGGGGATTTTGTTTAATGTTCTCCCGTTGTCATCTCACATTTTGAAGACCTATGAAAGGTATCTGTTTTCATTTTGTACCAACAATTGTGTAGCTATAGGAGAGACCATAGTCTCCCACCACCATCCTGTTGGCTTTCTTTAGAGCGGTACCCTGGTTTCACCTGTGATTTTTTTTTGAAGCTCTCAGAGGCCAGCACTGCCCCCAGGTCAAGTGCACCACAGAAGGTTCTGGAAACTCCTTGGGAGTGCAAACCATGCTGACACTGACTGTGAACTTGCAGCCCTGTTTCTTGACGCCTCCTTCCACACTCATCCTTCCTACTTAAATTCTCTTGCAGTTGACTGGATGTGAAAGATTTTAGACTCTTCAGACTTTGGGTTTTGTTTTGTTTTTTTTCTATATGAAAAATTGTGGGGTAACAAAGAAAAATATGAGTCCAATTACCTTTATATTCCCTATAAAGCAATACATTGATGGGCTCTCGGGAGGTAGAACCCAGATGTTATCGAGGTTAAAACAGAAGCGGGTGCTACGCAGGTTTTCCTTCTCTGCTAATGGAGGAATATTCTGTAGCATCTTGCCCTGGCTGGCTTGCACCTGGTTTCACTAAATGCCTCTTTTCTATCTGCAGGGTTTGGAGGCACTAATAATTGTTTTTCCTTGTGAGTCACCTTTGGGCTTTGGCAATAATCTAGCTGTGTCTGTTCCCAATCCTTCTGGATTACAGGAATTGAAGGTCCCAATTAAAGACCTGGGGTCCTACAAGGGCAAATCCTTTTAACCTTAATTCACTGGGGCCTCCTCTCAGCAGAGGCTGTTTCTCTGCCTTCAGTCTTACAAAACAGCACACAAGAAATTGCCGTTTCTCCGACCTGCCTTCCTAAAGTTACAGCAGCATACAGGTAATCTGGGGATTAATTCCATCCCTCGATATTTAACTATGCGAATTACATCAAATCCCTTCACTTGTCGGCCTTTGAATTGAACATTAAATGCAGAAGGAGTAACTTAACAGCCTAGTAATTAAATGTTTAATGAAAATATTGGTAAGCTGAAACCCAAAGGGAGTTGAAAAACAAAATAATCCTCCAGCTCTCAGAGCTCCGGGACTCAGACCTACATGGAGCAGAATTTCATTGCTATGATTTATGGGCAAATGAGAAACAAAACCCATTGAGGCTCCAAAGTTTTGACATCAATTTGTCCTTGTTTTCATCATTCAGAATGATCTAAATCACCTAGAAACTAGAATCTACCTAGAAACTCTGGAGAGTCAGTTCATCATCTGCATATATTTTCATAATTGAGACACATGCTTTTAAACTTATTTTTGTTGTTTTTCATTAAAAAAAAAAAAAAGCCAGTTGCTGAGCTCCTGTTTGGTAGCACATTGCACTGGGAGCCACGTATGTCCTCATCACATACATAGCTAGCATTTGAGATGACAGTGCCCCTTTTGGTGAGTCTTCAGTGTGTGGGACCATTTGGGAAGGGTGAAGTACCCACTGGTGGCGAAGTGTCAGGTCCTAGGGCTTCCTTTGTCGGGACACTTTCCATCGCTGACTCAGCCTCCATGCTTGCTGTGTGGGTTTTCTTCTTCATGCTTCAGGCTTGGTGTGCTGAATGTGTCTGAGAATTCATCCATTTCTGAAGTGAAACAGTTTATTGGCAAATGATTGTTCTCTGTTCTTTCCTCGGGCTTTTTGTATCGCTGAGAGTGCCGTTACAATGTCTTTTTTTTTTTTTTTTTGTATTTTTTTCTCCGTTTTGTTTTTTAGTCTACCTGAAGGTTTATTGATTTTTTTTATCTTTCCAAAAAAAGGGATTTAAAGTTTTGTTGCTCAATTTGTGGTTCCCCCTTTCTGTTTTGCTTATCTCTGTGATAATCTCTATTTTCTTCTTCCTTCAAAAGTCCAGCTTAGTTCATCTTCTAGTTTCTTGGGATATAATATTGGTTACCTATTTGAGAGCTTTCTGTTTTGATTTAGGCATTGATTAACACAAATCTCCTTCTCAAAAATCGCTTTCTTAAAAAAGCTATTCATATTGCTCACACCTATAATATTAGTACTTGGGAGGCTTGAGGCAGGAAGATGATGCAAGTTCGAAACCAGCCTGGGATATATACTGAGTCAGCCTTAGGCTTCATTGTGAGACCCCTGTCTCAAAAATAAACAGATAAGCAAATAAGTAAGTAAAAGCACCTAAAACCTAATTAATAGTAACTAGCAATAATAATAAAGAGTAGGAATCAGCTGGTCATTTTTCTGTCACTCCGTGGAATTGCACTCCAATGTCTGACTCCCAAATTTTTATTAATAAAATGATTTAGATAGTCGCTATACCAAGTGTTCAATTGCTCGAGAGTATGATGACCAAATCATTTAAACAATCACACCAGCAAATGGCTATCCACCTCTGTCTGGCTTTTACCCTGGCTGTTCCAGGCTGTTCCTGTTCCAGGAAGAAGTTATGTTTTCTGCAAATCTGCTGGTAGAGTTATGATTCTCAATAACACTGAACCCAGACATTCTTTTCTGATTTGAAAAATGCAGGCCTAACATAGGAAGGCTTTACTATCCAAATTACAGATACACACAAACACTTGGAAACCACGAATGTTGAGTAATCCCATTTTCAAACCACACTCATCGTGTTTGTATATCACAATAAAGCTAACAGTGCCAGGCAGGCCGAGAATAAACTACTGGGGCTGAGTGGACGAAGAGCAAGGGCACTTTCCAAGAGAGTTTTGGGCAGGTAATGATGACTACCAACGGATCTCAGATGTGCCTCTGATGCCCTCTGCGTTAATGGATACTTAATGGGATCCCGTGAACTTGTTTTGGCATTTGCAAAGTGTGCAAATTCAGTTCATCAAAATTTGATTGCAGGCTTGCTTTGTCCCACTATTGGAAGTGAAGAAATAAAGATCCGAAGACTGCACCAGGGGTTAACCACTTCTGATGCCACTCTCTCTTCACTACAAGTCTAACTATAGACTCAGAGATTATCTAGTCCATTCCCCACTTCCTCAATGTATTGCAGATGAGGAAACCGATGCCCACAGCGTGGAATTCTTACAACTCAGAGATCTGGGTTTGAATCTCTATTTCTGTGGATGCATTTTAAAGACAGCTGAGAAAGTTAGTTTCTTAATTTAGTTTGTGTCACCTGTAAAGGTAGCTCCAGACAGCCCCTTTGTTTTGAAATACCCTTTGTAGTTGGCTGTGTGGTGGCATGCTTCAGACCGCCCAGTTCCCCTCACTGTTCATTCTCTTCCCTTCTTACATTTATTTATTTTCTCTCATATCTATGAATATTTTACCTTCGTGTACATATATGAATCACATGCATACCTGTTGCCTATCCCTAATGCCTAGATTGCCACCATCCTCATTCAGATTCCCCCCCCCTTTTTTTTTTGACTAAACTACTACTATTGCCTAAATGATCTCCTTGCTTCCAACATCAATTCCCTCCAAGCCAGTGAGTATACTTAGCATGAACTATTTAGTAACCATATGTTTAAGAACAGGGACATGACTCCTTTAAAAGAAAGTGAGCTGAACAAACCCCAATAGACTCTTCCAAACCTGATATACTAAGCAGAAAGAAAATAAAAAGATGGGACAAAATACCCAATAACTGAAAGTAAATTATAAAACACATAACATACAGGTTATGGGAGTGCCAGAGGGGAGAAAGGAATGTTGTGGGTTATTTGTACATTGTGTGAAATGCATTGCTATGATTGGTGTAATAAAAAACTGGGTGGCCAATAGTTGGGCAGGAGGTATAGGCAGGATTTCCAAGGAGAGAAAGGAAGAGGCGGAATCTAGGTGTGCAGGAGAAGCCAGAAGACATGAGAGGAAACAGAAGGTGCAAGATGGAAGAGAGATAAGACCACGGTTGGCAGAACATAGTTTAATAAACATTTGGGTTCAGTTATAAGAGCTAGTGGGACAAGCCTAAGCTAAGGCTGAGCTTTCATAATTAATCATAAGTCTTTGTGTTGTTATTTGTGGGCTGATGACCCAAAGGAAAGCCTGATTACAAAAGAACAAAAGAAATATTCACAGTAACAATAGCTGAGAGTTTTTCGGAGTTGATGTCAGATACCAAACCACAGACATAGTAAGTTCAGAGACGCCAAGAAAATTATCCCCTAAGGAGATGATAATGAAACTGAAGAAAATCAAAAGCAGAGAGGACCCAGAGAGAAAAACAACTCCCCACTCTGCCCTCACCTCAGCATTTCTACTCAGAGAACGAGCCAGGACAATGAGAGTCAGATGTTACAATCTCATAAATTTAGATTTCTGTATTCAACACAGTTGAGAAATGAAGATTTTTTTTTTTCTGATGAACAGGAAAGAAATAACTGTTACCAGTAGCTCTTCTTTGCACACTGTTCTGTAGAGCGAAGGAAATGGTGCAGGTCAGAAATTCAGGCCTATGTAAAGAAAGGAGATCCTTAGAGGGGGGAAAAATAACAACAGAACAATGTGAGGTCAAGTTGGAAAGATGGCTCAGCAGTTAAGAGCACTGGCTGTTCTTAACATGGGTTCAGTTCCCAACACCCATATGGCAACTCACAGCTGTTTGCAGCTCTTCTTCAGTGGTGGCACATGGTAGGCAGAGGCAGGATCTCAGTGACAAAGTGAGATCCTGGACTGCCAGGACTGTTACACAGAGAAACCCCTCCTCAAAAAACAAAAGGACAACAAACAAAACAACAACCCCCTCCCCCTCAAAAAAACCAACGTAAAGCAAAACCTTTTTTCTCATTGTTAATGAATCTAACAGGTAGCAATTTGTTCAAGTGTAGTGTTATAGTATTCCTTGAAAGTGAACTAGATTTGTTGTAAATGCAGTTATAGCTGTGGAGCAACTACTAAATACTCCTAAAAAGAGGTGTGATTGACGTGCTACAACACGACAGAAAACGCCGTTATAAACTGTTCAGTTGAAGCCAGAAAGAGGGCTGGAGAGATGGTGGTCTTGCTCTGTAAGTACCGTCTTCTACGCTTCCCCTCAAACTGTTAGAAATATGAGCGGGTGAAGAAAATGCAAGGCAGGAGTAGATCCACAAAAGTTCAGTCAATCAAGTTTCATTAAAAAAAGGGGGGGGCAAAGGTAATCCCAAAGGGAAAGGATGGATGGTACTGGAGAGATGGTCCCATGACTTAAGAGAGCTTACTGCTTTTCTGAGGACACCTGTAACTCGAGTTCTTGGGAATCCAAAGCTGGCCACACTGACCACATTACCACCCCCTCCCACCCACCCACCCATCATCCAAACACACACACACACACACACTTGTTTATTTTTTCTTTTTCTTTTTCTTTTTAATTTTTTTATTAATAATATAATTTAAAAATTTTACATGTTGATCCCAGTTTCCTCTCCCTCTCTTCCTCTCTTCCTCCCTCCCTCCCTTCCTCCCTTCCTCCCTCCCTCTCTCTTTTCCTCCCTCTTACCCTCTTTCCCTCCTCACATGCACCCTGACCACCCTCCCCTCCCATCTCCACATCCCCATTTTACATGTAGGGCTATGCTATCCAGGTGGGGTCATGTAAATCTGTCAAGTCATTTGAAGTAGGGACTAGGACTTCTCTCCTATCTCTAGGTTAAGGGAGTATCCCTCCATGGGGGATGTGTCCACAAGGTCCTTTTGTGCACTAGGAATACATCCTGGTTCTACTGTCTGAGGTCCCTTAGACTGCTCAGTCCTTCTAGCTGAGACCCATATTCAGGGGGTCTGAGTCAGTCCCATGCTGGATTCCCAGCTATCAGTCTGGGGGGCCCATTAGCTCCTCCTTGTTCAGGTCAGCTGCCTTTGTGTGTTTCTGCAACCTGGTCTTGTCCTCTCTGCATCTGGATTCGACTCAGTGTTTAGTTATGGGTGTTTGCTTCTGTTTCCAACAGGTACTAGATGAGGGCTCCATGATGGTGGATAATTTAGTTGATGATCTCACTATCAGGGAAGGGCATTTATGGTAGCCTTTCCACAGTTGCTCAAATTGTTGGTTGGAGTCAGTCTTGTAGGTCTGTTGACCTTTCTTTAGGTTCAGTTTTCTCTTCAAACCAATAATGGCTCCCTCTTTTATGTTCTCTCTCTCTCTCTCTCTCTCTCTCTCTCTCTCTCTCTCTCTCTCTCTCTCTCTCTCTCTCTCTCTCTCTCTCTCTCTCTCTTTTGACTTCTATTCCTACCCTGACTCAATCTTCCTAGTTGCATGTGCTTTCCTCTCCTCCCCTTCTCTTTCTCCTAGTTCTCTCTCCATTCACTGCCCCTCCCCACTTCTCATGTGCTCTGGGGGACTTGTTCCTTCCCCTTTTTGTGAAGGATCTTATATGAATCTCTTAGAAAACACCTTGTATCCTAGTTCCTCTGGTAGTGTGAATTATAGGCTGGTGATCCTTTGCTCTAGGTCTAAAATCCATATATGAACAAGTACATACCATGTTCTTCTTTTTGTGACTGGGTTGCCTCATACAGGATGGTTTCTTCAAGTTCCATTCACTTGCCTGCGAATTTCAAGATTCCATTATTTTTTTCTGCAGACTAGTAGTCCATTGTGTAGATGTGCCACATCTTCTTTATCCATTTTTCAGTTGAGGGGCATCTAGGTTGCTTCCAGGTTCTTGCTATTACAAATAATGCTGCTATGAACATAGTTAAGCACATCTCTTTGTTGCATGGATGTGGATCATTTGGGTATATACCTAAGAGGGGAATTGCTGGGTCCTGTGGTAAACTAATTTCCATTTTCCTGAGGAACTGCCATACTGATCTCCAAAATGGCTGTATGAGCTTTCACTCCCACCAGCAGTGGAGGAGTGTTTATTCCCCTTTCTCCACATCCTCTCCAGCATAAGTTGTCATTGGTGTTTCTAATTTTAGCCATTCTGGCAAGACTAAGATGGTATCTCAAAGTTGTTTTGATTTGCATTTCCCTGATAGCTAAGGATGTTGAGCACTTTCTTAAGTGTTTTTCAGCCTTTTTGATGTCCTCTATTGAGAATTCTTTCTTCAATTCTGTACCCCATTTTTTATTAGGGTTATTTGGTGTTTTGTTGACTAGTTTCTTGAGTTCTTTGTATATTTTGGAGATCAGCCCTTTGTCAGATGTAGGATTGGTAAAAATCTTTTCCCAGTCTGTGGGCTGCCATTTGATCTTGTCCACTGTGTCCTTTCCCTTACAGAAGCTTCTAAGTTTGAGGATGTCCCATTTATTAATTGTTGATCTCAGTGTCTGTGCTACTGGGTTACATTCTGGAAGTGGTCTCCTATACCAATTTGTTCAAGGGTACCTCCTACTTTCTTTCCTAAGAGGTTCAGTGTGGCTGGATTTATGTTGAGGTCTTTGATCCATTTGGACTTGAGTTTTGTGCATGGCGATAGACATGGGTCTATCTGCAGTCTTCTACACACCATCATCCAATTGTGCCAGCACCATTTGTTGAAGATGCCTTCCTTCCCCCTCACCATTGTATTCTTTTAGCTGTTTTGTCGAAAATCAGATGCTCATAGGTGTGTGTGTTAATATCAGGATTTTCGATTCCATTCCATTGGTCTACCTGTATATTTTTGTGCCAACACCAGGCTGTTTTCAGAACTATAGTTATGTATTAGAGCTTAAAGTCAGGGATGGTGATGCCTCCTGAAGTTCTTTTATTGGACAGGGTTGTTTTGGCTATCTTGGGTCTTTTGTTTTTCCATACAAAGTTGATTATTATCCTTTCAAGGTCAGTGAAGAATTGTGCTGGGATTTTAATGGGGATTGCTTTGAATCTGTAGATTGCTTTTGGCAAGATTGCCACTTTTACTATATTTATTCTTCCTATCCAAGAGCATGGGAGATCTTTCCATTTTCTGGTATCTTCTTTAATTTCTTTCTTTAAAGCCACAAAGTTCTTATTGTATGGGTCTTTCACATATTTGGTAATTGTTACCCCAAGATACTTTATGTTGTTTGTGGCTATTGTAAAGGGTGATGTTTCTCTAATTTGTTTCTCAGCCTCTTTGTCCTCTGAATAAAGTAGGGCTACTGATTTTTTTGAGTTTATCTTGTATCCTGCTAGTTTGCTGAAGGTGTTTATCAGCTGTAGGAGTTCCCTGGTAGAATTTATTGGGTCGCTTATGTAAACTATCATATTGTCTGCAAATAGAGACAGTTTGACTTCTTCCTTTCCAATTTGGATCTCCTTGGTCTCCTTTTGTTGTCTTACAGCGTTAGCTAGAACTTCAAGTACAATATTGAAGAAATATGGAGAGAGAGAGGGCAGCCTTGTCTTGTTCCTGATTTTAGAGGAATCACCTTAAGCTTCTCTCTATTCAGTTTGATGTTGGCTGTTGGTTTGCTGTATATTGTTTTATTATGTTTAGGTATATTCCTGTTATCCTTGCTCTCTCCAAGACCTTTTATCATGAAAGGGTGTTGAATTTTGTCGAAGGCTTTTTCAGCATCTAGGGAGATGATCATATGGTTTTTCTTTTTCAGTTTGTTTATATGGTGGATCACGTTGATAGATTTTTGTATGTTAAACCATCCCTGCAACCCAGGGATGAAGCCTACTTGGTCATGATGGGATGATTTCTGTAATGTATTCTTGGATTCAGTTTGCCAGTATTTTATTGAGTATTTTTGCATCGATGTTCATCAGGGATATTGGTCTGTAGTTTTCTTTCTTAGTTGTATCTTTGTGAGGCTTGGGTACCAAGGTGTTTGTGGCCTCGTGGAAAGAGTTTGGTAATGAGCCTTCTGTTTCTATTGTGTGGAACAATTTGAGAAGTATTGGAATTAGCTCTTCCTTGAATTTCTGGTAGAATTCTGCACTCAAGTCATCTGGCCCTGGGCTTTTTTTAGTTGGAAGGCTTTCGACGACTGCTTCTATTTCATGGAGGTTACAGTTCTATTTAAGTTGTTTGTTTGTTCTTGATTTAATTTTGGTAAGTGATAGTTATCCAGAAATTTGTCCATTTCCTTTGAATTTTCAAATTTTGTGGAGTACAGGTTTTCAAAGTATGACCTGAAAGTTGTCTGGATTTCCTCTGTGTCCCTTGTTTTGTCCCCCTTTTTGTTTCTGATTTTGTTAATTTGCATGTTCTCTCTCTGCTTTTTTGTTAGTTTGGATAAGGGTTTGTCTATCTTGTTGATTTTCTCGAAAAACCAACTCTTTGTTGCATTGATTTTTTTGTATTGTTTTCCTGGTTTCTATTTTATTGATTTCAGCCCTCAAATTGATTATTTCCTGGTGTCTACTCATTTGGGGTGAGTTTGCTTCTTTTTGTTCTAAGGCTTTCAGTTGGGCTGTTAATTCTCTAATGTGACTATCCTCTGTTTTCTTCATATGGACACTCAGTGCAATGAATTTCCCTCCTAACACTGCTTTCAAGGTGTCCCATAAGTTTGGATATGTTGTGTCCTCATTCTTGTTGAGTTTTAGGAAGTCCTTAATTTTTTTCTTTATTTCTTCTTTGACCCAGGTGTGGTGCAATTGCACATTGTTCAGTTTCCATGAGTTTGTGTTGCTGAATTCCAATTTTAAAGCACGGTGGTCTGATAAGATACAGGGGACTATTCCAATTCTTTTGTATCTGTTGAGGTTTTTTATGCCACCTAGTATGTAGTTGATTTTAGAGAAGGTTCCATGTGGAGCAGAGAAGAAGGTATACTCTTTTGTGTTTGGATGGAATGTTCTATAGATGTCTGTTAAACCCAGTTGAGACATAACTTCTGTTAGATCTTTTGTTTCTTTGTTGAGTTCCTGATTGGTGGTCCTGTCTAGTGGTGAGAGTGGTGTGTTGAAGTCTCCCATTATAAGTGTGTGAGGCTTTATGTGAGGTTTGAGTTTTAGTAGCATTTCTTTTATGAATGTGGGTGCCTTTGTATTTGGGGCATAGATGTTCAGAATCAAGACTTTGTGTTGATGGATTTCTCCTGCGATGAATATGAAATGACCATCTTCATCTGTTTTGATTGATTTGGGTTTGAAGTTTACTTATTAGATATTAGGATAGCCACACCTGCTTGCTTCTTGGGTCCATTTGATTGGAAGATCTTTTCCCAACCCTTTACCCTGAGGTAATGCCTGTCTCTGATGCTTACATGTGTTTCTTGTGTGCAGCAGAAGGATGGAGTCTGTCTTTGTATCCATTCTGTTAGCCTGTGTCTTTTTATAGGCGAGTTAAGACCATTAATGTTGAGGGAGAGTAAGGACCATTGATTGTTAATGCTTGTTTGTTTTAGATTTGTTGTTGGCGGTGGTATTGTGAATATATTTGTCCTGCTTTACCCTTGGTTTCTGGTGAAGTGGGATTATCTGTTGCTTATGTCTTTGTGACTGTAGTTAACTTCCTTGGGTTGGAGTATTCCTTCCAAAACTTTCTGTAGGGCTGGATTTGTAGATACATATTGTGAAAATCTGGCTTTGTCTTTAAATATCTTGTTTTCTCCATCTATAGTGATTGAGAGTTTTGCTGGGTATAGTAGCCTGGGCTGGCATACGTGGACTCTTAGTACTTGTAAACATCTATCCAGGACCTTCTGACCTTGAGGGTTTCCATGGAGAAGTCAGGTGTAATTTTGATAGGTCTGCCTTTATATGTTACCTGTCCTTTTTCCTTCGCTGCTCTTAATATTCTTTCTTTATTCTGTATGTTAGATGTTTTGATTATTATATGTCGAAGGGTCTTTTTTCTTTGGTCCAGTCTATTTGGTGTTCAGTATGCTTCTTGTACTTTCATGGGCATGTCCTTCTTCAGATTGGGAATGTTTTCCTCAATGATTTTGTTGAATATGCTTCGGCACTTTTGAGCTGGGCTTCCTCACCTTCTTCTATGCCTATTATTCTTAGGTTTGGCCTTTTCACAGTGTCCTACATTTCTTGGATGTTTTGTGTTAAGGATTTGTTGGATTTATGATTTTCTTTGGTCCATGAATCTATTTCCTCTAGTTTATCTTCTGCGCCTGAGATTCTCTCTTCCATTTTTTGAATTCTGTTGGTTATGCTTGCATTTGTAGTTCCCGATCATTTGCCCAGTTTTTCTATTTCCAGCATTCCTTCGGTTTGTGTTTTCTTTATTGTCTCTATTTCAGTTTTCAAGTCTTGAACTGTTTCCTTCACCTGTTCAATTGTTTTTTCTGGGCTTTCTGTACTTTCTTTAAGAAATTTGTTCATTTCTTCCAATTTTTTCATTTCTTCCCATTTTTTGTTTGTTTTTTTCTCCCATTTCTTTAAGGGATTTTTTCACATCTTCTTTGAGGACCTCTATCATTTTTATGACGATAATTTTTAAGTCGTTCTCTTCTGCTTCATCTGCTTTGTTGTGTTCTGGACTAGTTGGTATATATTCCCTAGATTCTGGTGGTGTTATGCTTGTCTTTCTGTTGTTAGGTGTTTTCTTGTATTGCCGTCTTCCCATAGCTTCTTCCAGTAGGTGTTGGTAGGGTCTCTTCCTCTCTCTATGGTACTTCCACAGTGGGCTTATGTGGGTCAGATTTAATGTCTGTAGCTCTGGGTGGTCCAAGCTCTCTAGGAGGTCTCTCCATAGGCAGGGGCCCAGCGATGGGGGGTCAAAAATCAGGCTCCAGCAGAGAACTATAGCCAAGGCCTCTAGCCAAGGCCTGGCAGATCTAGCTGGGACCTGGCACTCTCCAGCTGAGGCCTCTTTAGCAGAGGCCCTGCGATGGGGGTCAAGGATCCAGCCTGCAGAAACTCAGAGTGGTCAAGGCAGAGATAGGCAGATCTCTGGGAGGGGCCCAGAACTCCAGTAGAGGGGGTCAGAGACCAGGCAGGTGGAAATTACGGGTGGTCCCTATGGATAGGCAGGTCTAGTGTGCTCAGATCAGCTCCAGGAATTCCCCAAGGTGGCTGGATTGGTGGCTCCACCCCCTGTCCCAGTGCTCAAGCAGAGCAGTGGGACAGTGGGCAGAGTAGGGCACAGGGTAGAGGGAGGGCAGACTCTCAGTGGGTGTGGGTGTATCAGAGCTCCAAGAGCGCACTCGATGGGGTCAGGACACAGGGGCAGCAAGATTCAAGATTCGAGATTCGAGATTCGGGATTAACCCAGGAAGTTCCCGGGAAGAGTGTAGGGCTGAATCCACCGGAATGGTCCCAGACTCACCTCTAGCCAAGGCCTGGCGATGGGGGACAAAGGCTGATACTCAGGATGTTTCTGCACCTGTAGGCGGATCTAGCTGGGACCTGGAACTCTCCAACTGAGGCCTCTTTAGCAGAGGCCGTGCAATTGGGGTCAAGGATCCAGCCCGCAGAAACTCCTGTTTATTTTTTCTATTTTTTCTTTCTTTCTTTCTTTCTTTCTTTCTTTCTTTCTTTCTTCCTTTCTTCCTTCCTTCCTTCCTTCCTTCCTTCCTTCCTTCCTTCCTTCCTTCCTTCCTTCCTTCCTTCCTTCCTTCCTTCCTTTTTTGTTTTGTTTTGTTTTTGTTTGTTTCCAAGACTGGGTTTCTATGTGTAACAGCCCTGGCTGTCCTGGAACCCGCTTTGTAGACCAGGCTGGCCTCAAACTCACAGGGATCCATCCACCTGCTTCTGTCTCTGAGTGCCCGTATTAAAGGCATGTGCCACCACCCGGCTACACATAAATTTTTAAGATTGTTTTTTTTTAAAAAAAGGCTAATCTTTTTAGTAAGTGATGTTATAATAACACACATCAACTGACAAAATGATAAACCTGAACAAACCTTATACTTCTTACACAAAATTATTTCAAATAAATTTAAGATGCAAAACTACAAGACATGTAGAAGATAACATAAGAGGAAATTTAGGAGTTTGGTAATTACTTTTAGACAGAACACCAAAATTATATCCATGAAAAAATTATAAATTAGACTCTATTAGGCACATTCATACCACAAGGACATTTGCTCAACTATGTTCACAGCAACATTATTTATAATAGCCAGGCCTTGGAAACAGCCTAGATACCCCAAAACTGAAGAATGGATAAAGAAAATGTGGTATATTTATACAATAGTATACTATTCAGCGCTAAAAAACAATGACATCCTAAAATTTGCAGGCAAATGGACAGAACTAGAAAAAAAAAAACATCCTAAGTGAGGTAACCCAAAACCAGAAAGACAAATATAGTATGTACTCACTCATAAGTGGATATCAGCCTACAATTCACAACTTCAGAGAAGCTAGAACTCTCTTCCAGAAACAGATGGAAGCAGATGTAGAAATCCACAACTAACCAATGGGCCAAGATCCTGGAGTACAATTGAACTGAGGGAGGAGTGATAATGTGAACAAAGGAGTCAAGACCACGATGGGGAAACCCACAGAATCAGCTGACCTGAGCTAGTGAGAGATCACTGACTCAGATCTGACAAATGGGGAACCCTTTAATATAAGTGACAATGGTGTGACTGGGACAATATATGAGGCCACTGGCAGTGGGTCCAAGACCTAACACTAATGCACAAACTGATTTAGTGGAGCCCATTCTGTATGGAGAGATATCTTGCCCAGCCTAGACACAGGGGTGTGGGGGTGGAGAGGTTCTTGGTCCTGCCTCAACAAGATGATGGGACAGACCTATTAGACTTCCTAGGGGAGGCCTTCCTTATCCACTCCATGAAACAGGTGGGAGGAAAGGAGGGAGGGGGAACTGGGATTGGAATGTAAAAAATAAATGAATTAAAAAAATGAAAATAATAGGCTCTATTAAAATAAAAACTTCTGCTTAGTGAAAGACTCTACTAAGATAACATTTTAAAAAGAAACTTCAGGCTGGAGGAAGATATTCACAAAGTAAATACCCAATAAAACACTTATATCACAAATATCCAAAAAATTATTAAATTTTTAATAACTTAAAAAAGTAAAACCAAAAAGAACCAACCAAAAAGATCTGGAGTAATTATTACTGAAGAAGATATTCCCTCCTCCCCCCCCAAAAAAAAAAGAAAAAGAAAAGAAAATGAAAATAAGAAAACACTCATGTGAATAAAGAATACATGTCAAATCAAGCACATTAGAATGGTTACCAATTGGCAGAGAGGGAGGTGGAAATTTTAAAAAAGTCTAAAAACATAAAACGAGAACATCCTTGCACCAATGAATGATTACAGCATGTCCTGAACAGAGGAGTCCCTCAGCTCCCTCCAGTTTCATTTACTATTTATTTAACTTCTGTGGTTAATGAAGATGAAGCCCCGGGCCCTGTTCAGGACATACAGATGTCCCTCTACCAAGCTCTACCCCAGCACTGTCTATAGCATTTAAAAAATATTCTTAGTGATCCCCATATGCAGAGGAGATGGGCATCAGTCTCTCTAGTATGAGAGGGTGGAGCAAGAGCCAAGGAGGAAAGCATCAGATGGCCTTCCCAGATGCACGCGTGTTGAAGGAAGTTTGATACCGTGAAGGGACATGGGATTGAGAGGCAGCATCAAGTCCCCTTTAGGCTCCTGCAACAGAGTTAACAAGAAAAGAAGCCTGGTGCAGGCTTGTCATCAGTTCATGCAGAGACACTCTGGAGGCAGTCACTAACATGTGACACAGCAGGGTGAGGAGTGACTCAAGAATGGCCAACTCTGACTCCACATGATCTGTTTAAATTGTTTTAATTTTACACTTCTGGGAGTCGGGGCCAAGGGCACAGGTACCGTATCACATGTGTGGAGGTTAGAGGAAAACTTGCAGGGATTGGCTCTCTCCTCCCACTATGTGGACTCTAGAAATCAGTCTTGACAACAAGAGCCCTTACAAGCTGGGCCATCCCCGAGCCCCATGATCTCTGTTCTATGGGTACACAGGAAGCCTGGGAGAAGTTTGGGCCATAATCCTGAAAGATAACCCCATATTCCCAAACGTTGACATGGCCAAAGGATTAAAACCTTCAAATACAGTTCTGAAAAAAAAAGATTTAAAAAAAACATTTTAAAAAAGAGATTAACTTGAGAAACATTAAAAACATGATAGAAAATGCTATTGGCTACTTTACACAATAAAATGGCAAGAATAACATTTTCCCATACTTTACCATTCAGATAGACTTACAATAGTTACATAGTTGAATAACATTTTTCCATACCTTACCACTCAGATAGACTTATAATAGCTACATAGTTGCACAGATAAAATGTACTGCTAAAGATTAAGATGTCTAAGACATCACCAGGGTAGGGAGTTCTGTAAACCCTGGTTTGTAACTGCATCTCAGGGACCACGATAGAAGACTGTCTTTTTATGAGATCAGTCAATAACTGTAATGGGTTTTCACCATGTACACCTTATCCAAAAACCTGAGAGCTTCACATGTTAAAAGAGCTTTTATTTATGTGATGGATTAAGTGTCTTGCTTACATTTTGTTTGTGTACCTCATGAATGCTAGGTTCCAAAGGAGGCCAGAAGAGGGCATTAGATCCCCCAGAACTGGAGTTACAGATGGTTGTGAGCTGTTATGTGGGTGCTGGGAATCTAACACAGGTTCTCTGGGAAAGCAGCCAGGGTTCTTAACTGCTGAGCCGTTGTCTCTCCAGTACTGAACTTCTGAAATCTCATCTCTCACAAATTCCACGGTGTGAAAGATGCCTCCTCTTTTGTTAAGGATGTTTAAGCAGTTTTGCAGACAAGTATAGGAATTTCAGAGTCAGTGAAATTGCACATTTTATGGAGTCAAATCTTCAAGAAATACATGAACAGAGAACTTTCTAAAAGTCTTTAACAATGTATACCTTCAGTTCTGAAAACAGAGCAAACATGTAATACACAGAATAGCACAATAAAATACTACCAACACTCAAATTTTTATAGTACATGCATGTGTATGGTGTGTGTGTGTGTGTGTGTGTGTGTGTGTGTGTGTGTGTGTGTGCAGGCACACGGAGCATGTGGGAATCTGCAGTCAGTTTTGTTGATTGAGTTCTCTCCCACAGTTTTGTGGGTTCTGGGGCATTGAACTCATGATTTTTTGTTTGTTTGTTTGTTTGTTTGTGTGTTTTTCTCTTTTGACTCTTACTCCTTGGGGGCCTCCATCCTGCTCCCAAATAAATACATTGAGGCTTATTCTTTCTTATAAATGCATGGCCTTAGCTTGGCTTATTTCTAGCCAGCTTTTCTTAAATTATCCAATCTACCTTTTGCCTCTGCGTCTTTACTTTTCTCTGTTTCTGTATATCTTTTCTTTCCTTCTTAGTCAGTGGCTGGCTGGCTCCTGATGCCCTCCTCTCTTACTTTGCTCCTTTCTTCCCAGCTTTCTCTTCCCATTTATTCCCTCTGCCTGCCAGCACCGCCTATCCGTTCTCCTGTCTTGCTGTTGGCCATTCAGCTCTTCCTTAGACCAATCAGGTGTTTTATACAGGCAAAGTAACACAGTTTCACAGGGTTAACCAAAAGTAACATGAAAGAATGCAACACAACCCAGGCGTTGGTGGCGCTCACCTTTAATCCCAGCACAGCACATAGGAGGCAAAGGCAGGTGGATCTCTGTGAGTTCGAGGCCAGCCTGGTCTATAGATCGAGTTCCAGGACAGGTACCATCCAAAACTATATAGAATAACCCTGTCTTGAAAAACAAAAACAAACAAACAAACAAAAAATGCAGCACAGCACATCTTTGCATCATTAAACACATGCTCCACAGCATAAGCAAATGTAGCACATCTTCAACTAATATTTCACAAGAGCATAAGCAAATGTAACACATCTTCAACTAATATTTCACAAGAGCTTTTATCTGCTGAGTCTGCCTTGGCTACTGCTAACCATTTTAAGTAATGGTGAAAATGCTGGAAACAAAACAAAAAGAAAAAATTAGAAAATTTGACATGAAGAAGTGTGCTGCACCACATACCTTTTATCCCAGCACTTTGGAGGAAGAGGCAAGTGGACCTCTGTGAGGGCTACACAGAGAAGCCTTGCCTCCAAATAAATAAATAAATAAATTTTATAAGGTATGTGCTGCAGGGCTAGAATAAGAATGGTTGCATGGAAGTGGTCCATAGGTCCATAAGAGCAACTCAGGTTTCCCATCTTTTTTTTTTTAAACATTTAATTATTTTATGCTGGACATAATTATACATGCCTTTTTTTTTTTAAATGAAAACAAACATTTATAAACAATATTTGGGAATTTGGGCGTCGTTCTTTCCAAACTGCTTCCTGCTGGTAGGGGGCGCTATCATAGGGGAATCCTAAGAAGACGCAGAAATCCTGGCTGTAGTGGTCTGCAAGGCTGCATTGACGTTGCTTCAGGGGGTCTGGCTTGATCAAACCACATTAGTCTGGGAGGAATCCACAGCTTTTCATTTTCTGTGGAAACAAAATCAGAAATCCTTTTCCCCAGTAACTTGTCCTTAGGCTTAACTTTTGAAGTCAAAGCATTTTAAATATATATAATTAATCCAGCAGCATTTTTTTTCCTTCTTTTTTTTATTAATAATATAATTTAAAAATTTTACATGTGGATCCCAGTTTCTTCTTCCTTCCTTCCTCCCTCCCTCCCTCCCGCCCTCCCTCCCTCCCTCCCTCCCTCTTACCCTCTTTCCCCTGTGACATGCACCCTGGCCACCCTCCCCCAGCTTCCCCATCTTTAACTGTACAGTAAGGTTTCCATCATGATGGGGTCTTCGGCTCACAGCCTAAGGGTACAGTGTATTGTGGTAGGAGAGTGATGGTGGCAGGAGCTTGGTGTAGCTGGTCATACTGAATTCAGTCAGCAAGCAGAGAGAGAACACCAGTGTCCAGCTCACTTTCTTCATTTTATACTGACTGAGACCCCAGCCCCTAGAATGGTGCTGTCCATATTTAGGGTAGATCTTCCCTTCTTAACTCAATTCAAACTAGAAAATCCCTCCCAGGTATACCGGAGGCTTATTTCCTTGATTAGTCTAGATCCTGTGAGATCAACCATGATGGTACATGGACAAGTCACTCATCTGAATGCTTTCTGAGAAAGGCATTAGTCCAAATAGGAAACAATCTGTTGGTAACATCTTGGAATTCACTCTTTGGAACCTTGGTCACACCTACTTTTAAACCTGTCGATGGTTCAGGGGTCTAGCTAAAGTTCATCTGTGTTTGTAACTTCTACCAGGTCTTTAAACAAGCATTAAACAGTGCTGCATTTTTTTCCTGTTATTAATATGTAAATGAGCAGATAAGATACAGAATTTGGGGCCTGACTAGGGCATTAGATTGTATGTAGTTGATAAAAGAGTAGAAATATTTTTGCAAACACCATGTAGCAGCCAAAAGCAAACACCAGAAACAAGTGTTGACTTCTTTAATAGTCAAATTCCTAAGCAGGAATATCACTATTTTGTTTTATAACAGCAGAGGGACTTTTATACAAACCTTTGTGTCAAGTATGTTTAATGGAGAAGTCACTTGCTGAGCTCATCACATTTTTTTCTTAGTCTCTGATCAAGGGTGGTTTTTAAATATTTTAACATAGGGTTGGCAGGTGAAGGCACTTGGTACCAAGCCTGACAAGCTGAGATTTATCCCCAGGACCCACATCATAAAAAGAGACAGTTGCTTGTGTGTGTTCTGACTTCCACACATGCACTGAGGCGTGTGTGTGCACACTCACACCCACGCTCACAAAATTAAATAAATGTAAAAAAATTAATAATAAAATTTAGGGCCTGGAGAGATGGCTCAGTGGTTAAGAACACTTGCTGCTCATGTAGATGGCCCAGGTTTGGTTCCTGGCACCCACCAAGTGGCTCATGGCCATCCTTAACTCCAGTTGTAGGAGACTGAACAAGCTCTGCAGGCTTCAGGCATAACAAAAGCAAAATCTGGTGGATTTAGAAACAAACCCAGAACCTTACAAATGTTGCCTAAGCCCTCTTCCACCAAACTGCTCTTGAATCTCATGGGAGTCATGAACACAAGAACGGTACTATATGTGAAGAGTATAAACAGTGTGTGACCGATTCATTGGTACTGCCCTGTGCACAATTCAAATGCACCAATTCTATCACCAGAATTCAGAATTCACTACTCTTCTTACATATCCCACTCTTTTTTTCCCAATGAGAATTACAATTTTCCAGATTTGGGCTTTCAGAATTTCAATATTCATGAGTATGGTCTTTGAGATTGTGTTTTGGGGAGGCTTTTCTATTTGTGCTGTGTGTGAATGCATGGGTCTGAATGTGTGTGCCGGGCAGAGGCATTTTCAGTCATTGGTTTATGCCTTAATTTTGAGACAGTCTCTCATTTGGAGCCCATGAGTTCTGCTGTGCTGACCGGCCAGCAACCCCCCCAAAACCTCTTGACTCCACCTCTCAGTGCTGAGATTATAGGCTCAAGCCACCGGGTTCTGGTTTCTGTGTGACAGAACTCAGGTCTGTACCATTCCCCTTTCTTAACTGAGCCATCTTCCCAGCCTCAAATGTTGGGGGATTTTAGATTTTTAAGGATTTTTACTTTGGGAATTTCAACATTTTACAAAACTGCAAGGTGAGGAGAATGAAAGAATTGTGAGTGAAGAGAAAATAACAGCGCAGACCTTTGATATAGAAGTTCAAAGTCTGAGAAAAAGCTATCGTCATCAAGAAATAGTTTTAAAGATGAAAACTGACAATGTGTACTGTTCTATTGCTGTGAAGAAATGCTGTGACCACAGCCACTCTTATAAAGAAAACATCTATTTGGGGCCTGAGTAAGTTCAGAGGTTTAGTCCGTTATCATTACTGTGGGAAGCATGGCGTCCATGCAGGCAGATGCTCTTCGGGCAACTGTGTCACCAGACATAGCTTGAGCATAGGAGACTTCAAAGCCCACCCCCAGAGTGACTCACTTCTTCCTACTCCAACAAAGCCACGCCTCCTAATAGTGCCACTCCCTATGGGGGCCATTTTATTTCAAACCACCCCATACCGAATCCCCAAATCCCCCCCAAAAATTGTGCTGTAAGTTTCCAACTGGGGTAAATTTCGCTATTTAACAAAGCAGTTTTCACACAGACAGTAAGGAAAAACACTGTTTTCAACAGCTGTCATTAAACCCAGTGTTTAAAATGGTGATAGAAACTGTCAGGTTAAATTCAGAACTATACAATCATGCTAGTTTTTTTTTTATTTATTTATTTATTTATTTATTTATTGTGTGTGTGTGTGTGTGTGTGTGTGTGTTGTGTGTTTTGCCTACATGTCTGTGTGTGCACCACATGCCTGCCTGGTAGCTGCAGAGGCCAGAAGAGGGCTGTGAATTCCCTGGGAATGGAAGTTACAGATGTATACCTCTCTCCCCCCTCTTCATACCTTCTTCCCTCTTTCCCTCCCTCCCTCCCTCCCTCCCTCCCTCCCTCCCTCCCTCCCTCCCTCCCTCCTTTCCTCCCTCCCTCCCTCCCTCCCTCCCTCCCTCCCTCCCTCTCTCTCTCTCCTTCCCCTCCCTCTCTCTCTTCCTTCCTGGCTGCCATGGTAATAAGCTTCCTCCACCATGATATGATGACTTTCCACCTCACCTCAGGCCCAAAGCAATGACCTTGTTGGGACTGAAATCCCCAAAACCACAAGCCAGAAAAAATCTTCCCTTCTTTAAGTCATTTATCCATTTTTATCACAGCAATTGAAGGCTAACACAGTTCCCTACAGCATCACCCTCAAAACTGTCTGTGTACATTTACAAAGCAGCCTGAACTTGGTAATAGTATGAATTAGGGCTGGAGACATGGCTCCACAGTAGGAGCACCTATTACACCCCCCACTCCCCCCACCCTGCCCCGCAGAGGACCTGGCTTTAGTCCCAGGCATCCACTTGGTGGCCTACAACCTTCTATAACTTAGCTCCCATTCCAGTGACTCTGATGTCCTGTTCTGGCCTCTTCAGGTACTGCACGCATGTGGCATGCATACATACATTCAGGCAAAACTCTCACATACCTAAAATAAAATAATAAAAAAAAATGCTCAATCGATAATGATCTAGTTGTTAGCTAAACTCATCGATGAGATTAGCAGCTTGGTGATCCAAATTACCAATATGGACACCACCTGGTCTTCGCTATGCTTCCCTTTGGATGCATTTTATGTCTAACCCCTAACTGGAACCATTCAAGTCATCCAGGAGGAACAGGTGATTAGAGATCACTGGAAAGTGTTATCTAAGCCAGGAGCTGGCTGTGGTGTCGTACAAGATACATGACAGTCTGACCCCAGCCTGTGTCCTAACCACTGAGCTGTGCCTAGCTGTTCAGTCCAGCAGAGATACAGTGCAAATCAGGCAGGAAATTAAAATTTTACTATCGGCCACTTTAAAAAAAAAATGTTAGAAACAGATAGCTTTAATTTGCAAATGCATCTCACTTCACCAAATAGAACAAAACACTATTTGAATGTTTATTCTAGAAAAGTGGTTGTTACTGTTGTTCTTGGGCATCTGACACAGAACCTTACACACACAAGGCAATTGTCTATGTCAGAGCCCTAATCTTAGCACCAATAGAAACAGTATTAGGAGCTATTTAATTCCTTTGGGGTAAAAAGTCTGTAAAAATTGTTTTAAACTTTAAGCAACTTCTTAACCTCAGCAAACTTCTTATTATATGTCAATCCGGAATTTGCTGCAGCTGCTACCAGCTACTTCACCAGACAGCAAATGCACTGTAGACATACAAAGCAGTTGAAGTCAGTGACCAGCCTGGCTAATATCTGCTTGCCAAGCTCCTACTTATGCACGTGTAGTTGGGATTTCTTCCGGTTTTCAAAAGGATGTTCTATCATCATGGCATACCCCCAGTGCTGTCTTCAGCTGTAGTTTTAAGTGACTTTAGTTGGTGTATTAAGGAACATGTTTATAGGCTTGCTATTTTTTTTCTTGTGAATTCATGATGTGTGGTTATGATTGTATTACTATCAAGTTGATGTATGCCTAGAAAGCGGTGATATGCAGGCTGGGAGGATAGCTTGCCACCTAAGAAGAAAAAAGGAAGACAAAAGACAAGAACACAGAGGCAAGGCACAGGTATGAGATTTTAGCCCAGGGTAGTCCAGGCCAGTGATGCTGAGCATCTACACAGCTCCCAACAGTGCCTTTCCTGACCTTACCTTATGTGTGAGAGGTATTTCTCCCTCTAACAGCCTAACATCACTGTGTGTCAGGAAGAAATGGTTACTTTAAAATTACACTTTCATCCACCCATTCCTTTGGGGGAGAGGGCAAAAGCTTGAAGGTACAGGAATCCCTTGCTTTCACCTTGTGGATCCTAGGTATCGGGACCAAACTCGGGTTATCTATCAGGCTTGTGGCAAGTGTTTTCATCCACTAAGCCTTCTCCCTGGTCCAAGAAGTGGTTACTTTTAAACAAAATCAAGAGAGTGCCACCATGATATCAAGATAAAAGCAAAAATTACCTTAGATTATGTTCTATTTTTACTAGAGACAACACCTGTTGTCTCTAGGTTTCAAGAAATAAAGTTGACAGTTGCATTTGCTCTGTGGATACCTCTGCCTGCCTGTTTCAGTTTTGCCAAATGATCAGAACTGAAGCAATCTTTTAAAATGGTCATGGTACACTCAGTGTTTTTGAAAGCATCCTAACCATTTAGATCTGGTATCACTATTAGTGCACAGTGGCTCTTCTAGTAGAATTAATGCATGGGGCTTCCATTAAGTGTCCTCAGGATCCTCACAAATAAGGCAATCTATTGTTCGCTCCACTTAGTAAGTGTTCAGATATAAGACCTGAAATATTCTGAAACGTTAGCATTCAGGGAAGAAACATGTATCTGCTGGGGTCTGGGGAGGGGAGCCCAAGGGCGGTGGGAGAAACAGGTTGCTGTAAAACATAGGTAGGGATTTGGGTGGCTGATCTGTAGTTCTTCAGATCCCCCAGGTGCTGGTCAGCATAGAGACTCAGTGGAGGGGCTGGTGAGATGGCTCAGTGAGTGAAGGGGCTTGCTGTGCAAGCCTGATAACTTGAGTTGATAGTTCCAATCTGGTAGGCCCGGAATGGAGTCCTGAGATTGTGAGCGTCTAGCAAGCTCCAGGGACTGACTATTCTGGATGGCACTCCTGGCTAGACACAATGGCTAGACTTGTGGGTTTTCAACCATGGCTAGAGACATGTGAACTTTCAGCAAAGGTTTGTGTAACCGCCCAGAGGTCCTGCTAGTTTTCTACTTGCAGGTTTGAGGTAAAATATAAGGTTTGGGATCAGAGAGAGAAAGTAAAAAAAAAAAAGATTTATTATCTACACATTATTCTGACAGCATATATGCATACATGCCAAAAGAGGGCACCATGTGATCCTGGGTATTGAACTCAAGAGCTATGGAAAAGCAGCCAGTGCTCTTAACCCCTGAGCCATCTCTCCAGCCCCAGAGAGAGCCCACACAGTATAATACAAATAATCAGAAACATAACAGGTTTGTTTTTAACTTTCAGAATTTTCTGTATTATGATTTACAGAGCGAGGAAATCACCCTACAATGATGAAATGAGGAGGACTTTAAACTTCAAAGGGGAACCGTTTTTTTCCTTGTTTCATGTCCACAGCTTCTGTCGTAGCTTTACGTTCTGGTCCTCACTGTGGAATTAATTTTCCTTCTAAGTCTTTGTGGCTTGCTTCACAATGGAGAGGGCATCTACTGCCCTCAGAGCCTGACTACCGAATGAGAGTCAGTAATGGCCTTTACCTCCGTACTTTACCCGAGATACAAAGTAGTCATGGATCATTTATTTTCTTGAGATAGCTGCTAAGTCCACCTGTCTTTTAGACCAGTCCTGCTCTGCTGAAAGCTTCAGAGGTCGTAGAATTTGAGAAGAAACCAAGAGACAGCATCTGTCCTGGCCAAGAGAAGCAATTGTGGGGAAGCGCATTCTGAAGGATGTCAAGGATAAAAATGTCAAGGACACTACATTAACAAGGAGATACAAATTAACATAGCATTCCTGTGGTGACTCACAGTGACTCCGTAAATCAATCTGGTGCCTGGGGCAGGGTGCCCTTTCCGTGTTCTTCTGTCATCTTTTTTAAGTGTGAGCGGAGAGTGAGGGGAAGTCAATTTAATGTTTTACATTAAGGTGAATTGAAATGACTCAAAATTACTTTTCCTTGTTTTTGCAGTTCGACTTAACAAATGCATAAGTGCATGTTTATTTGATGGGAACCCTATCACGCTCACCCAGAAGCACCAAGATGCTGGAGTCTTCCTGGTTTCTTTTACTGGCTTTGCTCTGAAGCCCATTGTTCTCTCTGCCTGACTGGTGGATGTTTGGGTGTGACCTATTCTACTATTTAGGGCTCTTTTCTGATTTTGGTCTTGGAAGGACATGCAAACTATCAGGAGCTAATGGGCCTCACCTGGTGTCTGCCTTAGACGTTCAGAATCATGGGTTTGCTTCCTTTTAGCTCTGCATGTTGGTGCAGGAGTTGGTCTTTGCAAGTAGTAAGGGGCAGTAGTGGGAATGCAAATTGCTCTAGTGTTGCAGTAAGTACAGGGTTGGGGTTAAAGGGAAGACCGAGAGATAAAATAGCAGAGTATGGAGCATGGAGAAAGAGTAAGAGAGCTTGTAGTTGAGTCCTAGGTAACCAAGCAGACTGTGTGTGAAGGATGAGCTTTGGGCCAGCGACAGCAGGCTGCCTGTTCCCCCACCTCAGAGCCTCTGAAGAAATACGCTAGACACCATCGCATTTTACATGTTCTTGCTTCTGATACAGCTAAATGTAATAGACTAAATTGTACAGAAGAATGGCTTCTAAGAAGAGGTTCCCACTTACTTCAAGAAAGGGAACCCAAACCATTCCTTGGATAAGGAATTAACTAAGAACAAATGAAACTACTGTTTGTGGGGGGGGGGGAAGCTGTGAAAACAAAGAGAGCTCCATATAGTGGACAGGACTTGAGATATCTGCAAGGTCTGAGGCAGCAGCCGCCAGTGAGTGACCACGAAGATGGTCAAGGTCATGAGCTATTGGAAACATAGGGCCATATGGGCCAGTTTATATTTAGACAATATGGCGCTGATATGAACATCCAGTATGCATTGGCTATGTCTGACAGTGAACATCTAGGAGTCTACAAGTCAGCACAATATGACTATTATCAGATGTTTGAGAGACTCCAAGAGGAAAAGTGATGTAATCTGTTACATAATTATTTTTGGACAGAGTGCTACTTTTGTGTGATTCTGTATAAATATGGCCTTGAGGTCAGAGGCCTTCAGTCTGCCTGTGAGTATCTTGCTGTAGGTCTGTGGACCCACCTCCATGTGGCCTATGTTCTCATCTCTGTGCATGCCAGTGCCCATCTGGTGGTGGTCTGTGTACACTATGGTACATAAACTATGTGTGTGGGTGCCAGCCATCTGCTGCCTATGTAGCAGCTTTGGACTGGAGTGAATAAAGTGTGTCTTACCAGCCTAGAACCCCTCAAATTCTCTTCAGTCTCTTTAGTCCTCCTCTTTCCCTGGCAACAGAGCTTAGATCTCATAACAGCTAACATCAGAAGCCAGAGATGGTCATAGCGGGGCTTCATCCAAACTGGGAAGACAATGAAAAATGGCATACCACCACTGACCTGCCCTCCCAAGCCATAAGTTAACTTTGAAGAGGCATTGATTCATAGGTTAAATAATTATCAAATGTATAAAGTTACACATTGAAAATTTCTCTAATTCCGGGATGTCTTTTTTTTTCTCAGTTGTTACTATAAGCTTGAAACCATCATTTCTTGCTCATCATTTTAGCATTTATCTGTTTAGATCAAGTAAATAAAAAGTTGTATTTCCCGAACTTTAAAAAAAAAATTCTGACATCTTTTAACTTTCTCTTGTTTTGCTGGCAATCAGTGGGACACTTCACTTTTGTCTTGGATAAAATACATTCTTTTTTTTTAACCAAATGTTTTAAATTTTAGGTCATTTGCAACAAAATTTCTTGAAACAAAATGGCGACCCTTCAGTTATTATGGTCACACTTCATTTATTCTGCAAATATCTATTGACCTTCTTGCTGTGGGAAAGAGTCTACACCCAATTCTTGGAAGACTGCAAAGATTGTGAACCTTGCTTGTTTTCAAGTGACAAGACTTCCAAGTAGTTTAAACAACTAAATAAATGGGGATAGCGTCAGCCCCTGTGGTAAAATGCAGGAGGCAGAGCTGTCCTTGGCTTCAGAATCCGCGCATAGGGTGACTTCATTAGCCTTAGTAGTTTTTGGATTTTGCTTCACCCCGTTGCTTCTCCTTCTGTAGCTTGGGAGGGCTTTGAACTTGCCATGCTCCCGCCGCAGCCTCTGCAGGGTTTCAGGTTGCAGCTCTCCCTTGTGAAGCTTCTTCCTGTGGTCTATGATATGGACCACAGCATCATCACAAGTTATTGCTGTCAATCCAAGAGTGCAGAAAACTGCCCCTCTGGTGTCAATTCAGACATTTCAGGGACAGGGTGTCTCAGTTTGTCGTTTATATTCCATATGCATGAGGAGATTGAGATTCTGTACTCAGCAGCACTTCTAGAAATACACTGGAATGGTGAGGGATGGCTTCCCAGGGGTGCTGATGCCAGAAGGGGGTAGGAAGAGATGTGACACAAATGCCAGTATGGATGTAAAGAACATCCATGCCTGCACCAAGAGCAAAGCCATCAAGGCAGCGGATTGTAGAAGAAAGTTTGACTAGAATGAGGCATCCATGGACTAAGGTTTAAAGACTTACTCATTCTCAAATGCCAAGCCTGCACTTGCAGGGTGTGAGAATCTGAGTCCATGAAGCTGCATTTCAGGCACCTTGCTGCCCTCAACCTGATGCTGGTCCTGTGTTGAGGAAGAGAGGCTCATGACAGCTACCTGTAAGCAGAGGCTAGACTACAGGAGTCAAAGACCTTGACAGTTCTGGTCTGCCTGCCCCCACCTGCCACAAGCTACGATTACAGGTATATGCTGCCATGTCCATTACTGTATCTGAATATAAAAAAAAAAAATCAATCCTTTATCTATTTACTTTATTGCAAAGATTTGAAGGATGCTTGGCTCTCTTCCAACAAAAATAATTTCCTACTAGCCTTCTAGTGATGTCTGAATTGCTATCATTAGTGATTGGGGGTATTGAATTAAAGGATTATCTTCAGGCAGTTAGTAAGGGCTATGCCAGAGCCCCATCTGTAGGTAATTCATTAAGCTTTTAGCAGTTATTTGTATGCTGGTGTGAATTGGTTTTTCTGCTTAGTTTCCCTATGGCTACTGAGAATAGACTGTTACAGGGAAGATGAAGATGAAGGGCCTTTGACAGTCTGAGGTAGCATCTTCGAGGAAGCAAGATGGAGGATACTTCTATCCAGCTCTAGCTTTCCATGAACACCTTGAACTCTTCCTCCTTTCTCCAGTGAGTCTTTTTTTGCTGTGGTGGCAGTGGTGGTTTCTGTGATAGTCTCACTATGTAGCCCAGGATGGCCTTGAACTCCTAATACTCCCTGCCTCCACCAGGCCCCCAGTGGTGAGATTACAAGGCACATGCTACCCTGGCCTTTGGATTAATTTTCAAAACAGATTTTCAGTAAAACCCTGTTAAAAGTTTCTTGGAAAATACATTGTCTTGGGTAATAGAAAGGGATAATGGACTTAGAGTCAGAGAGCCTGTTTTCACCACTCCCTGTTTATTCAGAGGCACAATGATCTTAAAGTAAATACTTAGGTTTTAATATCCCTTACCAGCCTCTTCCAAGGCCCCACAAGCAATTCCTGGTAGCATGTTCATGTGATCATGCAGTTTTTGAAAATTTGTAAAAATAACATGATAGTCTATAACAGTAGACTATAGCCTCTTTCCACTCTTCCTCTATTTCCTCTTTTGCTTGGTGACTCTGGGATAACCATGGTCCTTGAAGGAAGGAGGAGGCAATTTGGTGTAGCGGCATGCATTTTATGGTTTGTGTCATTCTGGATAAAGTTGCTAGCTGCGACAGTGCAGAATGCCTCATAGCAATGTCCCCAACCCCCAATGTACTGATTTATGTCATGAAAGGTACATGTAAGGTCCTTGGTCACAAACTTACTAATGACTATTGTCCCTGCAAGGATTATTTCAGATGAGTTACAGTTCAAGGAAACGTAAGGCATCACAAAATCCTACTTCTTAAATATGAAAGAAATGTCATTTCAACTTTCAATCTAAAAAATAATATATGAACTTAACAACAATAAAGTAAGATGACAAAATATTTCTAAACTGCCAATAAAATGCATTTCAATCAATTCACCTTAAAAATCAATCAAAAAAAATTACGTTTCTGTTTGTTGTCAAATAAAGAAGTTATCAGGGAGCAGAAAGAAAAAGTGGAATAGAATTATCCTAGAGGTGTGGAGGGCAGTTAGTAAAATGATTTTGTTTTTTGTCTGGATTTTGTAGTTTATTTGCTAGACCAAAAACCTTGTAATTCTTACGATTTTTTTTTTTTTTTTGCATCTTCTGTTCTTTTTCTCATGCAAATGTAACACAGTCTGTAGCCTATTGTGTCTTGAGGGTTTGTGCATGTTGTAGCATACATTACAGTTTCCTTTTTGGTGTTTGTTGTTTTTCTGTTTGTTTCTGTGTGTAGACTTGGCTGTCCTGGAACTCTATAGACTAAGCTGGTCTAGAACTCAAGAGGTCTGCCCACCTCTGCCTCCTCAGTGCTGGGGTTAAAGGTGTGTGCCACCACTTGGCTTTAACTTTTATTTTTATGTGTGTGTATGTGTGCTTGACTGAAGGAGCCCATGGAGGCCAGAAGAGTGCTGGGAACTCAACTCTGATCCTCTTTAGGAGCAGCAAGTACTCTTAAGCACTGAACCATCTCCCTAGCTCCTATCTCATCCCTTTTATGGATGTATACTGTTGTATGTTATGGCTTTCCTACATTTTATTTAGCTAGCTCATCAGCTGATATTCATTTGGGCCTCCTGAGTGCTGGAATTAAAGATGTGCGCCACCACTGCCGGGCTGATGGTGGCAACTTGTAAGTTAGAGGAAGAAGCTTTGCAAGCATTTTAGTCTTGGATGTCCAGCCTCCAGAGCTGTAAGGCATACATTTCTGCTATGCCATCAAATGGAATCCAGGAAGCTGGCTTATTGGGGTAAAGGTGCTTGTAGCACAATCGTGAAGATACGAGTTCAGATCCCCAGCACCCATGTACAGAGCCTAGTGCAAGTGTGATGCCTGTAACCCCAACTCTTTAACAGGTGAAACTGAAACCAATGGGACTACTAGTCAGTCAGGCTAGCCAAAAAATACCAAGTTCCAGGTTCATGGAGAGACCCTGTCTCAAAGACATAAGGTGGAGAGCAGTATAAGATCCCCCGTGTTCTACAGGTCTTTCTGTGTGTGTGTGTGTGTGTGTGTGTGTGTGTGTGTACACATGGGTGAACTCCACCACACAGGCGCGCGCACACACACACACACACACACACACACATACACACACACACGGTATTTGGTATTCTGTTAGAGTATCAAGAGCTAACTTAGTACCTTACATCTGTAGTCTGAACCAACATCACTGAGTTCAGACCCAGGCCTACAGAGCAAGAGGAAGCATTATAACAGGACGTGTGCACGTGTGTGTACGTGTGTGCATGTGTGTGTGTGTGTGTGTGTGTGTGTGTGTGTGTGTGTGTGTGTGTTGCTGTTGACTGAACTCAGGTCTTTGGGCACACTGGTCAAACACTCTACTACTTCTTCGAAACACTCCCTGTAAATGGTAAGTGGTGCCAGGCATGAGCACAGACCCATCCATTGCTACTACCGATGGGTTCTTCTTCCTGGGGTGGAAAACAGGAGCTTTTGATGCTGAGGGTAGTGTCAGCTTGCCAGGCGTGTGGCTCAAAAGCAGAGTAGGTGCTGAATTTACATGAGGCTCTGTTGGTGTGGGATGTCCTTCTGTGTGCTTAAAATACATATTGCTTTTATTGGTTGATAAATAAAGCTGATTTGACCAATGGCCAAGCAGAATAGAGCCAGGTGAGAAATTTAAACAAAGATACGGAAAGAAGACAGAGTCAGAGTGATGCCATGTAGCCACCAATCAGTGAAAATGAGTTAATTTAATTGTGAGGGCTAGTCAGTAACATGCCTGAGCCATTGGTCAAACAACCATAATTAATGTTAAGACCTAGAGTGGTTATTTGGGAACTGGCAGGGATGTTAGGGGTGGGGGGAGGAACCTCCAGCTACACTCTGTGCTTATTCTCCAGCGTACTTACAGTACACACAAAAGTCAGCAACATTTCAACTATGTAGATGATGACTATTAAAAACAACTTTCAAAATCAGCTGTGGTGGTAACATGTCTGTAATCCAAACGCTAGAAAGACCCACACAGGATATCATAATTTCTAAGTCAGTCTTGAATAGCAAGGCTTGTCAAAACAAAAGTAAATCTTATTTTTTGAAATATGTTTTTATTTATTTATTTTGTTGGGGAGGTGCTGTCATGAGGTTGTGTATGGGGTTTCAGAGGACAACTTGCAGGTTCTGCCCTTCCATCATGTAGCCTCTGGATCTTGCATCCTGGGTCTTCAGGTTTGGCAAAAGAACTTTAAATCACTGAGCCATCTTGCTGGCCCCAACTCCATTTTAAAAACGGGAACTTAGGGCCTTTGAGATGGCATTTGTCATGAAAACCCCGTACCTTGAATTCAATTCCCTAAACCCACACACATGTAGAAAGACAGAACTGACTTCACGAAGTTATCTGCTGACATATGTCACATATGACATATGTGACACAGACACATAGAAACATCATATATCATCATACATACACATACACACAATAAAAATAAACAAAACTTTAGAAGGTAAATTATACATCATTTCATTTTTTAAAAGACTTAACCAGAAAAAATGAAGCGAAGATTCATTATCTCAAAGTTTGTTATGTGAGGGCCATGAGGTATACTTCACAGACATCATTCACAGTATCCCTGAATGTTGCTAGCCCTACTTTATGGAAGTAAAAACGAAACCTCTGAGAGTTGAGTGACTTGCCCAGCTTCATAATGATTGGGAATTTCTGACTAGGTTTGTTAAATCTGCCTTATCAGGTCCCAAGCTACAGCTACAGACTGCTTACATATAATTTCCTTCCTTTAGTTGGTGTATTTTCAACTTATATCTCTCTAATAGTCACAATTACCTGCAAAAATAATTTTGAAAGGAAATGTTTCAGTATACATGCATAGGTCTTAATTTAAAAAAATATAAATTATCATAGATCTGTTGAAAGCCAGTATAGCCAGTGCAAGAAAATGCACTTTAAATGGTGCTTAATTTAGACAATTAAGTTGCATATCTGAAAAGGTTTGGCATGCAAAATAAACTAGTTTATCACTACCCAGACTGTTCATGCACCAAATTAATGTGTATCACCTGACCTTAGGTGTGTGATCTCATCATTAGAAAATTCAAGTCTAGGTAGGGGCTAGAAAAATGGTTCAGTGGTTAAGAGTATGGGCTGCTCTTGTAGAGGACACATTCCCAGCATCTACATGGGGGTTCAAAACCATCTGTAACTCCAGTTCCAGGGGACCTATGCCCTCTTCTAACCTCTGTCGACACCATGCATACAATACATACATGCAGACACTCTTATACATAAAATAGATCAACAAATCCTAAAGAAAAAGAATGAAAGAAACTCTAGTCTAATCCATTCATTGAGAAAAAGCAAGTATTCCAGTTTAACAGATCTGTAAGTAAACAGAGCCAGGCTAAAATTATTTTCCAGGAGACAGCCTTATATATTTTTTTATCAGAATTTGAAATTATGCAGTTCACTGGCTTCTGTTCATTAAAATTTAAAATTGAGATGAGTTAGTTATGGGGTAGATTTTCATAAGGCCTTTGTGGTCTCAGATTTCAACCAACTTCTATTGTTTTCTGTCTTTAATTAGGTTATGCATGGGAGTGGGGTATCAATCTCTGTCTTGGCATTGGATGCTGAGGCTGTGACTCTATTTGTGTGTGTTCATCCCTGTTTAAAATGTGTGGATCAAGACTGGAGTGGGAGGATAAAAGAGGTGGACGGAGGCAGAAAAGAGCAGAGAGAGTGTGCCCTCCTGCTATACCTTAAAGAAAAAGAAACATCTTAGCCTAGGAAGTCAACCCATAGTAGAACTTGATTTTACATGGCGTTGGAGGCTGGGGTATCCAAGGCCAAGCAGATTCTGTGTTTGGTGCGGGCTGCCTGGAAAATGGTATCTGACTAGTATCTACCTATGGCGGGAGAGGTCCTTTCAAGTCTCTAGGGCTCTTTTGTTGTTGTTTTCTTTTCTTTTTTAAAAATCTGTGTATTTATTACAACTGCACAACAGATGGCAGTAAAGTGTCTTGATGAAGTGATTCTTTTTGTCATTTGAACAAAATGGTAGCCCTACTGAGAGGCCAGAGAGAAATCTGTTCCAGGGAGAATTTCACAACAAATAATAAATAATGGGGTAGCCACAGGCCAACCAGTTCAGGAGCTGGCCCAGGCCACATTCCCACAGTGTTACCAGCGCTTCTGGTGGAAAGTGGCAAGCTACTTGCCAGCCTCTCTCCATCTCTGCCAGGTGGTTAAAGGCACGGTGTGCATGGTAGAGGACACATGCTGTACTGGCCTTCATCTTTGGATAGCTCCAGACCAAGCTGTCGTCCTTAGAGACTCAGACCTCCAGGCTTAGCCTGACAAAGGTAGAAAAATTCGGGAAAATATACACAGGTTTCACCATCTTGAATCCTCTCTTTCCCACAAGCAAAGATAGTTGTTTTGTCTTTCGAATTCAGATTTTCCCCAAGTTCCCACTAAAGAGTTCCAGAGGGTTCTAGTCCATCATGGCGGAGCATGGCACCAGGCAGGCAGCCAGGCTCTGGAGCAGAAGCTGAGAGCTTGGTGTGATCTCAGGCATCACGGGAGAGAGCTCTCACCCAAGCTCTTTAACAAAGGCTGGGAGTACCCATTTACTTCAGCACTTCCCGAAGGTCCAACCCATCAATACAGTTGCACTGGGAATTAAATCTCCATGTGGAGGGACACAGCATTCCAAGCACAGTAGATAGTGGATCCTATCATATACAAAAATATCAGAAAATTTCTTGGCAGGTTTAGAAAGTGTAGCAGCTAAGAAATGTTGGAACCTAACTCTTACTGTTTTGGAAAAGGTGTTGTGTGTGAAGATGGGTTTCCTGTTATGAACCCTAAACCATAAAATTCCAGAGAATGACATGTTTGGACGTGTTTGGAAGAAGAGACCTCTCAAAGTCATTCCAGGGACCCATCAAGTAATAGCGGAGATCCAAGCCCAGAGGAATGGATAAGCTTGGGGTCCAGCCAGTGCGAGTCATGTCTGCTTGTTCAAATGCATTCCTATGGAGAGCTGTGTAGAACAGACTGGTGTCAAGGAGGATACAGTAATCATATATATATATATATATGTATATATATATATATGTATATGTATATGTATGTATATATATATCATCTGTTCAGGGTAGACGCTGGGAGAACAAAGAGAAATAAGAGTCAAGCCTTGCCCATAGGGAACTTCCATTCTCCTCTGAAAGGGGAAAGGAATTACACAAATAAATGAAATGAATACTTAAAAACGTTACAAACTCAAAAGCTCCAACTGACTCGAAAGATTTGGAGGAGGTGGTGCGAGCCTGGTTGACTGATTAGCAGTCCAGGTATAGGGCAGCATCCAGGCAGACAAACCACTTATCCATAGGGGACAGTGTGCTGAGGTAAGGGGTCTCTCAACTACGTGTGCCTCTCTGGAATGTCGGTCCCAACCCTTTGGGTTGGGAGATGGAAGGGAAAGAAAAACGAAACCTGTTGGTTGTCTCAAGGTAGAGGACACCTAAAGTGTCTGGAGATAAAATGCAAGACAGCACTGAGCCTGAGGGGAGCAGCAGTTCCCTAAAGAAGTCTGTGTGTGTGTGTGTGTGTGTGTGTGTGTGTGTGTGTGTCCCTGAGGTCGGAGCTAACCTTGGTTTATCCTGCACGTGGGTGATTGGACCCTCTCTCTTTCCCTGCGCCCTTTCCCAGCCCGTGTCTGCTCCCTCAGTCCAGTCCCATTCCATGGTTCTAGCTTGGTGAGGCCAGAGGTCCAGGCCGGAACAGCTCAGCTCAGCTCAGGCCTCCCTGGCCGCAGCCTTTGGAGTGGCTGGCCCAGATTTGCGGGAAGACCCCGCGTCCCGGGGGCGCAGCGCAGTCCAGGGCACTTGGGAGGGCGCGAGCTTGCGCTGGCAGCGGCGGGCCTTCGAGTCCCTGCTCTCACCTGGGTTTTGTTTAACCGGCTTTGGGGAGGCTTCTGTCCCTGAGCTCGCCGAGCACGGCACCGGCAGTTCGAGGTCTCCATCCGGGAGAACTCCCCGGGGCGCCGTGCGCAAACGATGGGTGCACGGAGTGGAGTCTCCGCACAGACGGGCAGGCCGAGCCCGGAGGAAGGACCGGGCCGCCCCATCGCGGGAACCCGGGCGTCCTCCGCCCGCAGAGGCCCGGCAGGCCGGCGGGGGGCTTCACGGCCGCGCGCCGAGCTCCGGGGGACGCGCCCGGGCCAGCGCGCGGACAATGACCCGGGCTCCCCTCGCCGCCGCCCCCTCGCAGCCCGCGGGCAAACCCATTAGCCATTCAGGCCGACAAAGCCCCGCGGCCCCGCGCTTTGTCCCGCGGGGCCCGGGCCGCTGTCATTAGCCCTGATTACGCTGAGCCGCCTGACAGCCCCGCGGGCCGCCCCGCGGACCCCCGGTCCCCGCCGCCCGCCGCACAATGGGAGCGGAAATCGGCCGCGCCGGGGTCCGGGCTGAATAGAGCGAGGAGCTGCGGCTCCCCTCCGCCCGCCCCATTCACCCGCTCTTCGGATACAATATTTTCTTCCTTTTTGTGAAAATTGGAGAGAGAGAACGAGGTCAGGGGAGACTTTGCAGGAGCTCTTTGCCTGTCATTTGTTTAATGTAAACAAAGAGCAAGCCCTCCCCCACCCCCAGCCTGGGCTCCCCTCCCCTCTTCCCTCCGGATTTTTATAAACAAACTGGTGTGGGGAGTGGGGGGGGGGGCGCTGGGGTGGCCGCAGGCTAGGTGGTTATTGGGGAGATGGGGATTGGGTGAAACTCGGGTGGTTGAAGAAGCCAAGGCGAGCTGAGTTGAGAGTGAGGTAAAATCCTGGCTTGGGTCAGGTCTGTTGAAATGTGAAAAGGCTTCTCTCCTCCGGGCTGGACTAATTGCTTTTGCGGAAATTGTGACAGAATTGAAGAATGGAAACGTGCTGGATGTGTGGACAGTTCCCCCAATTCAGAACCTTTACGGAGGGAGCCTTTCTGCTGCCTGGAATTTAACGCTCTCTAGGCCAGCATGAAATTGATTTAAAAATTTTTTAAAGAAAATCTTTACAATGCACGTTTATGGGCGGATTCGGGTGATTAAATGCGTCTCTGTGTGAGGATCTGGACTAATCTCTAACCTGGAGTCATTTGAAGAACTGATTAATTACAAATCAATTATGTGTCACCAGATTTCAGGTAAATATACAAAAACATTCTTCAGACAATGTTACCACCCTAAGACTCTGACATGAAATTGAATAAATCCCACATTGTTGAAACATCATAGCTACTCTAAATGTAATTCTTGGCCAGCTTGTAAATAGTATATCTTTTTTAAAAACCTTCACCAAAAACCAGACTGGGGGGAGGGGGTCCTTCACTGTCAGGCCTTTTAGTTTTCTGCAGGTATCATTAAAAATTATTTTGTACAGAGAAAGCTTAGTTCTTCCAAGTGTTACATTATTTTCCGGAGAGCACAGAGTGGATGTTTTCCGGCATCATTTGTTGGTTGGTAATTTTAGAAGCTCAAATTCTTTTACATCATTTCTTCCTTCCCCACATACACACCCGAGACCATAAAAATAAAAGATGAAATTTGTCAGTGAATTTCTCCTAGTGCTGATTCTGGATCACCCCATAGCCCAAATGAGGTGGAACTGGGTTATAAGATTGAGAGCCATGAATTAAAGTGCAGTCTTTACCTAGTCACCTAGACTAGTCACCTAGACTAGTCACCTAGACTAGGGTGAGGAGAGAGAACCTAAGGTGCTATTTGTTGTTGCTTTTGAAACAGTCTCAGTGTGCAGCCATACCTGGCCTGGAGCTCACTATGAAGACCAGGCCGACCTCAAACCTACAGAAGGCTGCCAGCCTTTTTCTCATGAATGCCGGGATTAGAGTCATAACACCAACAATGACCAAGGCTCCAAGGCTGCAAAATTAAGGAGACAATTTTAGGTTTCTAGCACTTGTCACTAACACGACCCAGAGAGTGAACACTCTTGGTGCCTTTCTTTTCTTTTTCTTTTCCCTGTTTTTTCTTTTTTTTTGTCTTTGGAGCTCCAGACTGGCCCTTGGCATCCAAAGAGACTTCAGAAATCAAATGAGAAAGTTTTTGGTGAAGGTTTTTAAAAAAGATATACTATTTACAAGCTGGCCAAAATTTTCATGGGCCACAGAAGGGCATTTGTTTGATTTGGGACTTGCCTATTTGATCACAAAAGGACCCTAAACCTGTCCATCCGGTGCTCTTGTGCTATGCGTTTCCATTTTCAAGAATCTTCTGGGTTAGGAACACTGTACATTTTACAAAGCCCAAAGCAGCCAAATTGTAGAAACAAACAAAAATCAGCCCTTACTCGTGTCCTGGGCTCCCAATTACACTCTGATCATTGCCCATCGCCTGTCTCAACTTCAGTTGTCATGTGTTTGGTACTTTAGCATGTTTTGCCTTCAGAAATGTTAGCAGACATCTTACCCAAAGAGCACCTTCTAAGAAGAGAGGCAAATTAAAAGGCCTCCAACTGAATGAGAAGTCCAGCCCAAGTGATTGAAAGGACAGATGTCAAATTTTGTAATATGAAATCCATTTCACTAGGGGAAAACAAAATCTTAAATAACCTGGATGTCATTTACTTACTTAGCATAAAGGTGGTAGATTTTGTGTGTATGCAGGGAGAATAATTGCATGCTAAGTATATTTTATATTTTAACTGAGGCTACTCTCAAGACAATGGCATTCTTGATGAATTGTTGTATACTGAATGTGGAGCATTGATTTAGGACATGCCTATCATTTCTCTGTAGCCTTTGCTTTATGGTCAATATATTACCTAATTGCTTACTGTCTCCCATCTTAGTATTTCTCTTGTTGACAATTACATACTCGTCTAAAACCCTCTTCTGAAGCAGAAAGTGGTCTAGTTACTGACAAAATCTCCTTTTTTTTTGTCTTAATAAAAGCTCAATTCTACATGTACTGTATGCTTACCATGTATGATCATAGTTGCCCACTGATTCTGGACCTCAAAGGAAATGGAAACACTTTTATTATTATTATTATTATTATTATTATTATTATTATAAAGTTGTCTTGTCATTGCATTTTGTAAAATAGGATTCATTACCTGAGTCTAGAATTTGTCCTCCCAAATTGCTCTTGAAAATCGCCAACACTTCATAAGAATGATTAGGACAAACCTTGATTGCCTTTGTGGTGAATATAAGACACTGCCATAGACAGCATGCTTGTGTTCCAAATCCTAGGTTTAATGTGGTAATATGTATGTGTTTATGTATATACATACATGTATGTATATTATACACACACCCAATATGGCTGGAAGTTAGTGATCTATCAGTGGAAGTTTAAAAATATATACTGAGAGATATCAAAGGTTATAGAGAAGATGGTGAGACTATTTGGATAAGATTTCATCCTTCATACCTGGTAAAGGTAGTAAGGGTGACTTTTTAAAAATATGAGATAGGTGCTCCCTTAATTAAGAAAGGTTACCCACCAAGTTGTTTTATTATTTGGTTTCTCCAAACAGAATGCGATGAGCTTGCTCATTTAGAATTGCAAGTTCCGCCACGCTACAGAGAAACCCGTGGAAGTCTTTTAAATAAGTAAATAAACAGCATATATATATGTGTTGTTTTGTTTAAAAAAAAACTTCAAAGCAAAAGTTATACATATATAACAGCGTCCTTTCGACATGAAATACCCACTGGAGATTGGAGGACAGATGCTCAGCGTGAAGTTCTGTCCCAAAGAGGTCTCTGCAGCCAGATACTTCAGAAAAAGCAAAGCGAAGTGGCGATGGGTCAGGCCTCACCGCGGGCCCTGAGTCGCGATGGAAACTAGAGCCGGCTGGCAGTGGGGCAGACAGGGTCACTTAAGCCCGCGGGTCCCTGGCGAGCGGGCTTCTGCCAGCTCTGTATTTGCTAGTTTCTTTCTCTCTCCTTTTGTGAATCTCATTTTTACACTGGATTCAGTTCCTAAGCGTGATGAGTGGGCAGCTCAGATGTCGCATTCGCTGTCGCTGGACGTGATAGAGATGGCCGAAGTGGCCGCCTTGCTGGACAGACTAGCAGCCGGACTGGAGGCAACGCCCAACACCTCTGGCGTGCCCTCACTCTCCGAACGTAGCACCCGCCCGGAGCCCTGCGACAGAACCTGCTGCTGGAGTCTATAGGGGAAGGAAGGGACATGGTCACAGCAAGAAACCAAAGCGCTACGCGGTCCCCCTTTTCTCTGACCGGCCTCTCCCCAGGTCCGTGTCAAAGCGACGCTTACTCAGACCCTGATTAGTTGGGGAAGGCGAGGCTACAGAATTTGAAAGGATGCAGAGCCGCCATCTGTAGAGACCTCCAGTTGCCTCCCTCCCCCTTATGCTCTTTGTCGGCTCGCCATGAATTCCCTCTCAGCCTCCCCTAATCTTTCTCAGTTGTCACCCACTGTTGGAAGATTTACTGGGGGATTGTCAGAAAAGGCAAAGCAGGACAGATAAGGCTCCGCGACATGGGATTCCTTTCCTAGCAGTGCAGCTTCCCAGGGCTCACGCCTGAGGTGGTACCCTGGAATCTGGTCTGTTCCAGCTAAAGTAAAAGAAGAAAATGCTGCCTGGAGGTTGCTCGGAGAGTTGGGCCTGGAATGAAAAGCATAGGCCGACTAGCATGTTCGGTTTGAGACAAGGGTGGTCGGTTTGAGATGGGGAAACATGACTTTCCACTTCTTAGAATCTGAGACTTTCAAAAACCGAAGCCTTTTCAGAACATCAGGGAAGGATGCAGCTGGCCTTTAAAAGTAAAGCTAACTATATAGGATTCACTTGATAAGAGCCTAGGTCCACGCTAGCAAAAATTAGCTTTGGGCCTCTGGATTCCTAATTGATTCTGGGTTTTTAATCTTTCTCGCCCTCCCGCCCCCAAGGTGACACCTTGGTTTGATGACCCAGAGCAGCCGCTACAGTGACCCCAAAGCCCCACGAACCAGAAAGATGGTGGGGAACTAGGAACCTGCACTTTAGTCTGGAACATAGTCGTCTCATAAACACAAGACAGAGGGCACTCCCAACTCCCACTGAATCCAGTCACCAGGTAGGGGCGCCGCCCCAAATGCCCCTTCCTGCCCCATCCGGGTGTGCACCAAGCCCGGAGGCCTCTGGGTACTACTGACCTGTTTTTGGCTGCTGCCGCCCGGTCTCTTTGTCGGCGGTTTTTGAACCAGTTGCCCACCTGCGTGGGGGTCAGTCCAGTTGCCTGGGCGAGCTCGCGCTTTTTGCTGGGGTTGGGATATGGGTCCTGAAGGTACCACTCTCGAAGCAGGTGCCGCGTGCGCTCCTTAAAGCAGTGCGTCTTCTGTTCACCATCCCAAATGGTCCTCGGCAGCGGGAACTTCTTTCTTACCCGGTACTTGTCTACCGGCCCCAGGGGCCGTCCACGCAGCTTCTCTGCTTCCTGGTAATGCGCTTCAAGCCAAAGTGCCTGTAGCTTGGCATGCGATTCCTTAGTAAACTTATGGTTTTCCAGGATATGGTAGAGCTCGCGGTAGTTGCCTCCGTGGAAGGCCACGATGGCTCTCGCGCGCAGCACCGACTCATTCTTGTTGAGGGCTTCACAGGCCGCCGGGGCCACGGGCAGCGACCATAGGAAGCGACCCAGGCGCTCCACATCGCCGCTTTCCTCCAGGGTTTCGCATACCCCGGCCACTTGCTGGGGGCTAAAATTCAAGATGGGCAGCTGGAACATCGAGGCTGCGCGGACGCCCCGAGCAGATGCCCGCAGGCCAAGCCGGATGCGGCTGGGGGCTACAGAGTCGCGGGGAGCCTTCCCGCTTGGAAAGAGCTGTGGGTTGGGTTCGGCTGCGCTTGCTCCGCTTGGGCACGCCAGTCAGCTAGCCCGCGCCGCTACTGGGGTGGGCGGATTGGAGACGTGGGCGCCATGGAGACCCCCCCTGTCACTCACCGGGCAGCTCTGCCAATCAAGGCAGCCACTAGCGCGCCCCGGCCATTTCAGCACCTCCCCAGACTCGACAGCGCCCGCGGTTTGCCCGGAGACTGCTCAGGGTTTTACAGAACCCGGAGGATGGAAAAAGAGGTAGGAGTGGCTGGAACACACGCGAAAAATCAGCGTCTCACCCTGTCGGCTCCTCCTCCCCGGCTCCTCCCTCTTGTTTTCCCTCCAGAGAGGCAGGATGCTACAGGAATTCAATTTCGGGGCGACGCAACGCCTGGGTCGAACGGACTTCAGAGGACAAAGAGGACTGGGAAAAAGAAATCGTAGCGAAGCGGCTAACTCCGCAGGGAGCTCGCGCACCAAACAGACAGGGAGGGAAGTGTATCTTCATTTTTTCCAGGCAACAATTCCTGTCTGTCTCCTGCTTACCCCTTCCCAGCTGCAAAAGCTGGAACAGAAGGAACAGGACCAGAGATTTGTGGAAGAGGTCAGTTTGGACTCTAACTCCACTCCCTTCAAAGGTTTCCTGAAACTATTTTTGAACGGCTGTGGCAAGGACGCACATTTGATTACTAGGGTGCTAACCACGGAGTCTAACGCCAAGGAAGGCGGGCTGCGGGGGCTTCTGACCCAAATAAAGCTGCACTTCATAGTTCTCTCCAGTTCAGTGGACTTGAACGAATGTGCAGCAACCATATCCAGAGTGAGAAGTCATCCGTAGGTCAGGACAGCAACTTAAAAGCCTACTTCAGAGATCTTTTCAAAACGTTGATATTTCGTTCTCTCATGGCAGGCTGATTTTGCCTCTGCACAATCAGCGTTAGGACACACAGCTCCTGGGGTAGAGGCAGAAGTCCTGGCTTTTCAGATCATAAGCAGTTCCGTGACAGCAAAATAGAGGGGGGGCGGTGTTCTACTGCACGGCATGTGTGAAGGTGGAAAGGTAGACTTGTCAGAACCGCGGGGCACTGACCCCTCCCGCAGAGAGGATGGGCCTTTTTGGCACCCTGCCTTCTGGCCAATAGATTGAATTGGCAACATTTATTGATTCCCAATTGACATCCACATCATACCGATTTCTGCGGCTTCCATCAAGGAAACCAAGATCTTATGTGGGCTTTAGATGAGGCTTATTTGGTAGGAAGAAAATACTGGGGAAAAGTGTCCCAAGAAATCAGAGGACAAAGTTCATCCCCACCCCTCCCCCGACCTGAGTTGGGCCTGACTGTTTTTTCTTTAGTATCAAGCACACTTTGTGTGCGGCGTGTTCGGACCGAGTACATCAGAAGGCAGATAGATAGCGCAGATGGTTGGATGTGTCGGGTCACATCACAGCACGCCTGAGTGCAGGGTAAAGCTCGTTCTGACGGAAAACCCTGATATTATTTTCACAGATCTTCACAGTTCACTCGGGGGGGAAAAAAAGTAGAAGAGGGGAAGGGACAGGGAAGGCCTTGCAACCATTTGCATCATTTCTGTGAGATTGCCAGTCGCCTCAACAGTGAAGCTTCCTATCCGGAGAGCTCATTTTCTTGAAGTGCGGCAGGGTAGGGACAAAATAAAGAGGGTGATGCGGGTAGTGATGGAGCACAAATCTTCTCTACCCCAGGGACAAATTTTAGTGAGAAACGTTACACACAGGGGGCCCTAGAACCCTTGAGGAGGAAAATCCGAAGTGCAAAAACAAACAAACAAACAAAACAAACAAACAAACAAACCCCCCAAAAACAAAAATCCCTTCTCAGGGACCTTGAGGACAAAGCAGAGATCAAGCAGGACTATGGAAAAACAGAAGTTTCCCCTCGGGACAGGGAAGGGGCAGCATGCCCCAGAGAGTCTGCACCACCTTTTCTCTTTTTGCAAGGCGGCAGAATATCTTCACCTCTATCCTGTATTCTTGAAAACTAGGCTGAGGTTCTACCTGGACCTACAGCCACTTCCGGGCCCAGTGCAGGCCACCGCGGGTCCCCCAGCACTCTTTGGCAGCGTACAAACTGTAAAGGCCGCAAGTTGCGGGGCAGCGACGACACCGACTGTTCTTTTGCGGTTGACCTTTGTCAGTGATTGGTTTCAGTTTTCTGAGCCAAGACACTCCATCTGGGAAATGCTAATATATATTCCATTGTCCACTTCTTGAACAACAGCTCCATAAATATGAGATAAAATGACACATTTGCCTTTGCGTGTTTGGGGACCCAGCGGGAAGTTGAGGCTCAGAGTCTGGGCTAGTGGTGGGAAGACTCCCAGAAGGTGCAGGGAGAATTTAGCGGGTGCCTGGTTACCCAGAGGTTGGAGGTTGAGCTTTGGGGTGGGAGGTTAGATCTTCGGCTGGGGACTTAATTTTGTTAACTCAAAAGAAATAAATGCCCCCTTGGAATCGCCTTTGTTCACCTTGAGAAAAACTGGGAGAGATGAGTGGGCCAAGTCCCCATCAAAACAAAGGCGGGGGTAGGGGTGGGGGGCACGCCTCGTGGGCCTCTGAGAAATGAATGACTCAGTTGTGCAAAACGCAGCCCTCACCCCACCCACAAGCGCTCATAGCCGATGTTTGCTAGGCAGAAAGTAGTACCTTTGGGTTGGTTTTTCTTAATTTTAAGAAAAGAAAGGCATTAAAACAAAAAGCAAACCAACGTGGGGTCGTTATGACAATTCCCTAGTGACGCCCCCGCCCCCACTCCCACTTCATTATCTAATTTTATCTTTTCAGCACGCCTATGGCCTCGAGTCTTCACAGGGAGATCTGCCAGCGCTCAGTTCTGGCCAAGAATCCAGAGATGTCGATTCTGCTGTCGGTTTTAGTTTGGGGGGAGCGGAATGTGGGGAGAAATATAGAGTTACAGCTCCAGGGCAGATAACTGTTCAGATTAAGATAGTACCACACTTCTGTGTATATAAGGCTTGCCAAGGCTCTGCACTTACCGGTTTTTAATTTTTATTTTTTCCCGCTTCTAAGGTAGAAAGGCAGATGGATGCGCTAGAGGCTCACAGTAGCTCACACTGACGCAGGAGCGAGGAGCTTAGAAGTCATTACACTTTTTTTTTTTTTTTTTTTAAACTGAGTTCCAATCTTCGCTTTTCATTGCCTGCTCCTAACTGTTCCTAACTGCAATGCCTGAAAAAAATAATGGTGTGTCCCCCCCGCCCCCAGGTCACCACATTTTGAATAGTCAGGGGCTTTAAGAATGTAGTAATTGAATCTATCTGAATTCCTTAATAAAGGCGCCGTGCTGCACGTGGGAGCCACAGGCTGGAAGACAATGAGGTCCCAGTCTTTTGTGTGTCCTTTTGGACTTTTGGAGATTTTTGTCTTCCTCTTTTCTTTCAAAGCCTGATGTTGACAACAAAAGCTATTGGGGTTTTTTTTGTTTGTTTGTTTGTTTGTTTGCTTGCTTGCTTTGCTTTTTAATCTTTCTTACCTCTCAAATTTTTATTTTAACATAATTAAAATATCTCATTCATAGCAAAATAAAAAAAAAACTATAGAGTGTCAAAGGTATTTTGTAGTCTTTTAAATGGGTAGGAAAATTTCATAACTTTCATTTATTCCTTAACTTAATTCTGATTTCCCGATGAGACTGTTCACATAGAGGTGCCTTTTTTTGTTGATGTCTTTGGTGGTCCAGATCTTCAAACTGTGGAATGTATTCTAGATCATATTTTAAAACACACACTGTCCTAAAACAGAAACAACAGCTCCCAAGGTAAGTTGCTGCTTTTGTTTCCCACACATTTTGGCATTTCTAAGATGCACCTTTAACAAAGAGCAGAGAGATCCCATTATTGCCTACTCCTGAGAACAAACAAATGCTACCTTAGAAGTGGTTGGTGGCTGTCCTAGTATTGTAAACTTGACTCGATGCAAGAGTAATATTACAATTAAGTTGTCTATCTAATTTTAAGAGATGGGCATTTGCTATTATATTGTTACTATTCGCCAGCTGGTGTTTAAATGGCAGTGGAAATGCAAAATGCTTATGTCTTTAAGTAGAGAAAAAGTTTATGTATAAATGTGCTATTTTTAAAGTAGTGAGTCTTTTAAAAATTGTGCTGCCCATCCAACTGCATCTTAAGTTCTCATTTGTGGTGGATTCAAGACATTTGTGTGAGAATTTGAATCTAAGCAGAAGAGTAAATTTCAGGCTATTGCCCCCATAATATAAACTATGGTCTTAGATGCACATGTCTCTCTCTTGCATCTGTAAGGCAGGCCTCCAAGTGCATAGGGCTAACCACATAATCTTATTGCTTATGTAGGGCTATGCATCAATGGATCTGAAGGATTAATGCTCAGCAATGTGGCTGGCCTATGACTTATACACACTATATCAGTAATAAAACATTAATTGACTAGATTACTAATTCATAGTTCTCTACTGAAACATTATTTGCTCCTTCTGGTGTAATTTAACTATATTTAACATTTCCCCCATTATCGTTAACATCATTTCTTTCTTTTCCTCACCATTTTCAAAACCAAGATAAAAGAATCTTTCTAAAATACTCATAATGGGAAATTGAAGTGGCTCATTGGATAAAGGTTTTTGCCACTAAGCCTGACAACCTGAGTTAGATCCCCAAATCCCACATGATGAAAGTTCCTACAAGTTGTCCTCTGATCTGTGAATATGTGCTGTGATAGTCACACACACACACACACACACACACACACACACCATTAATAAATACCTTAATTTTTCTGAGTTGATCTCCTTGGTTAGCAGAAAACACCTTTAAAAATTGCATTATATACTATATGTAAACATAACAATATAAATAATATGAATATAATATTATACATGTATTTATATGACAACTCTTGACAATAAACACCAGTAGCATTGCTGCTAAGAACTCTAGTGTCAAAGGACTTCAACATAAGCAAGGAAGGTATGAAGCCTTGCTAGAATTCTGCTTGCCCCAGAGGTGAATTGTTTGCAAATGAATCAGTACAGTTTTTTTTTTTTTTAAAAAAGATTTATTTATTTCATTTATGTGTATGAGAGTTTTACCTTTGTGTATGTCTGTACACCAAGTGTGTGTCTGGAGCCTGGAAATGTCAGAAGAGAATGCTGGAACACCTGGAACTGAAGTTATGAATGGTTATCAGCCATCATATGGGTACCAGAAGCTGAACTCGGGGTCCTCTGCAGAAGTAACAAGTGCTCTTAACCCCTGAGCCATCTCTCCAGGCTTGGAATCAGTAAACTTCTAATTTAATTTTGTTTGTAGACCACATGAATACAATCAGTTCTTAGGACCTATTTTTTTTTTCCTTAAAATTTACCGTAGTTAGTACTGGTAGTTATATCGATAAGCCAAAACCCTGAGAACAGGATGGAGATTTTCATTTTTTAACATGATAGAGTTATGGAGTTATGGACAGTTGTTAGGACAGACATCAATGGGCATCAGTCTCCATTTTACAGAGACCAAAGATTACTCACATTATGCATCTAATTAGTGGCAGACAGAGTAATAGAACATGTTCAAAGTACTATTCATTGCAAACCTGGCTTTCTCCACTCAGGGGAGATGGTTTAATTCTAGCAGAGTTGGGGTAGAAGTTCTGAACCATACACAGGTATTTACTGACTCTCCACATGTAAAGATCTGTACTGTTTCATGCAGCTATGACTTCAGCATAGTTCACAGGGCTCAGGGAGATTTAAACCGTCTTGGATGTAACCTTTGAAAACCCCAAAGAGTCCCTGAATCAAACTGTGGCTTTTGGACTGCATTGTCTTCTTTGGAGACTGCTGGAGTCCTGGCTGACACTATTGAAGAGCCTTCCCTGAGTCAGCACGCTGGGCACTTACAGGAAAAGCTAACTGAATGGGGCCTCAGGGGAGAGGGGATTGGACTTGAGGTGCTGCGAGGCTGGGTTTAGGTGAAAAAACTCTGAACTCTTTTGTCAGGTCTTTCAAAAGAATAGCAGTGATGTTCACAAGCACTTCGATAATTAACAAGCTGTCAACATTTTCTATTACGTCTACAGAAGTCGATTACAGACCTCAGAATTGTGATAAATGTTTCTTTAGGTCTGAAATGTTAGCCTTCATCATCTTTTCAGCCTAGGGGCAATTTTTGAAACCAATTTTGTTTCAATCATTTTGGATCAGTTGTGTGGTAATTTTGGAAGTGCAGATGCTTCAGGCCCACCTATTGAAATAAAGATTTTTAAATGGAAACCCAGAGAGGAGGCTGCTTAAGTCCCAGTAGGACCAGCTGCAAAGCTCTGGCAGGGAATTATATAGGCAGACGGGGGAACAGAATCGCAATAAATAAATAAATAAATAAAGGATGGAGAAATGTGTATGTGTTTCTTTAACAGCAGTTTTTCCCCTACGGATCCTTCAGACCGAAAAATTTAAAACCCTATTCTTCTCTGTTTTGGAAGAATTAAGAAAATTTTCTAAAACAGTTATTAACACTGGGGCTGAACTGCATTTCAGAAATTTTCATATTTATGTTTGTTCTTCCTTTAGTAAATTTTCTTCTGTATCTTTTGCTTGTTTAGTCTTTAAACCTGTATCAATCTCTTTTGCACTTGTCTGTCACCTTGTTTTTTTGACAAGTGCTAATTATTCTTAATAATGCCCTGCTTTCTCTTTTTTCTACTCGGTCTGATCCGTTGACTCCTTCCATCTGTCCCCTAGGCTCCATTGCTGAGTAGACTAAACTTAAACTGTAAGGTAGACAAAGAAAAAAAAAATGTTCCCTCCTGAAAGAAGATGGGATGAAGGAGTGGGTCTCAAAGACGAGGGATAGAGTCACTATAATGATGTCTCAGGAGAATGATGCTTCTTATGCTAAAATTTATAGAAGCCATGAAGTAGTAGGTGCAGGGGGATGTTAGATATTTTAAGTTGATGTCATTGTGCTAACCACATGTTTTGGGGCCCCTATTTTCTCATCTAACAAATGCAGTAATCCTTAGGTGGTAATTACAAGGATTAAATGAGATATGAATGACTGTCCTTTGCACAATGCCTGACAATAATGCATTTCAACAAGAATTAGTTCCCCTTTTGTGAGCAGTCATTGACTTAATCTAGCAACTGGGCCTTATGTATTGTCTATATGATGTCTCACTTTCCATTTTGTTCTTGATTTCCCTACCCTTTGGTGTTGTCTTTGGGTCCCTAGAAACGTTCTTTACTTTATGCATACGAATACTTTACCTACATGTAAGTATGCCTACCACATGCATGCCTGATGCCTACAGAGTTTCAGAAGAGGGTATTGGGTGCCCTGGATTTGGAGTTATGGATGGTTTTTAGTCACTGTGTAAGTGCTGGGAAATGAAAACAAATCCAGTGCAACAAATGCTTTTAACTACTGAGCCATCTTTTCAGTCCCTGGAAATGTTCAAAATAATCGGTTTTTCTGAGGTAGGCTTTCCTATTTCTTATTGTTGCAATAAACTAACCTAAAATTTCAAAATAGCTTTCATGAATTTCCTTAGATCTTTACTATGCTTGGTTCCTGTGGCTGGTGTAACAATGAGCCTCAAAGCTGGGTGGTGACACAAAATCAGAAATGTATTCTGTCACAGGTCCAGGGGCCACACATTTGATGGAAGTGTTGGCAGAGTCATGCTCTTTCTAGAGGCTCTAGGGAAGAATGCCTCTTCTGTATTCTAGACTGCTGGTATTTCCTCCTGTGTAACTGCGTCTCTCTATTCTGTGCTAAGATCTTCACATCCTAGTCTCTCTCTCTCTCTCTCTCTCTCTCTCTCTCTCTCTCTCTCTCTCTCTCTCTCTCTCTGTGTGTGTGTGTGTGTGTGTGTACACTCTGTTCATATTTTATAAGGATCCAGTAGGCTGTATTAGGGACCATCTGGGTAATCTAGGGTGTTTCTCCTCATAAGGTCTTTAACTTAATCACTTGTCTTACTACATAAAGTCAGACTCACAGATTCTGGGGATTAGGAAGTGAATTTATCTTTGACAATCTTCATCCTTCCAGCATACACACATGGTTACCTGACTTACATACCAGTCTCAAATGTTTTTGATAATGGAAAGATAGAAACCATTTTTTGCTTTATTATTTTTTAATAAATTATTTACTTTATATCAAGTTATTCCATATCAAGGCTGGGAAGAACCCAATCAAAAATGAATTTTCATTAATTTCATTTTATTTGAAACTGTCAATTTTCCTTAGGACAGTAATAGATAAAAAATAATTGAAGAATTATATTTATGTCATGGAATTAAATAAATTAGAGAAGATGCCACCACTTTTTGCATTTTCTATTTAAATGTGAAATATTTAAGACCAATGCACAAATATAAGAAGAAAATTGCATCCTATTTGAACTTTATTTCAGACAATCGAAATAGAACTCTTACCCCTTTTTAAATGACAATATATGCAGTTGATCTCTATTCATATGTCACCAAGGAGTCAGGAGCAGCTTAAGACAGAATTTTGAGTTAGCTCTTCAATAGAACTTATGTCACTTAATATATAGCAGTGAGCGGCTGCTTTGGGTTTGGTGAAATCCCCCATCAACTGTAATTCTGTTGTGTTACTCAGTCTTTCCTTTCCCCTCTTATTAGAGGGATGAAGACTATTATTCAAACAAAAACTCTCCTATTAAGATCTCACCATATGGAAAACAACCAGATGTCAAAAAAAAAAAAAAAAATGCACATCTCAAAACTGTGGATTTGAGTCAAAACAATGCCCCTGGGCATGGCTCAAATGATTGGATCCTTTTCCCTTTTATTTTTCCTGGCACACATGTGCGTATGGCTGTTTGTATATGTAGCACATGTGTGCAGGTTCCTACAGAGGCTGGAAAGAGTTGAGAAAGCCTCTGGAACCAGAGTTGTAAGTGGTTGTGTGCCACCTGACATGGGTGCTGAGAACAAACCCAAGTCCTCTACAAGAGCAGCCAGTGCCCTTCACCTTTGGGCCATCTTCACATCCAAGCATTCTTTTATGCTCGTCAGCAAATGGTTGGAGTTTCATTATGTGGGAAAAGCAGAGATGATAACTGAACTGCATCATGGTTTGGGATTGTGCTGGTTAGTTTTGTGTCAGCTTGGCACAAGCTGGGGCCATTGTAGAGGAGGAAACCTGGATTAAGAGGATGTCTCCATCAGATTGGCGTATAGGCAAGTCTGTGGGAGATTTTCTTGACTAATGACTGGCCAGGGCCACTCCTAGGAAGGTGGTCCTGAGTTGTGTAAGAAAACAGGCTAAGTAAGCTGTTTAGAGTAAGCCAGTAAGCAGCACTCCTCCATGGCTTGGGCTTGGGCTCCTGTCTCTGGGTTTCTGCTGAGTTTCTGCCCTGATTTCCTCTTAAGGTGAACTGTAAACTGTGAGGTGAAATAAGCTGTTTCCTCCTTAAGATGTTTATGGCCTCAGATCTTAGCAGGCTGCTCTGTGGGAGCTTGAAAGATAAGCGTGGTTGAGAGCAATGCAGACAGTGGAAGCCTGGCTTGGGAAGTTTCAGAGGGAAGCAAAGACTCTGTCAGGATCCTTTATGTGATATTTTGGGTTAAGAATCTGTAGAAGGGAAACATTTACTGGGACCAGCAACTGGTTAGCTGAGGCTGAAAAATAGGTTGGTTAATAGGAGGTCAGCATCATTGAGGTGAAATCTCCCAGGAAGTGTTTACTTGGGAAGATGGCACAGAAGGTGTGTTCCAGAGGATACAAAGTCGTATCTTAAGCTGGTAGCTGAACTTGGTACTGTATAAGAGTCTTCCATGTGGAACTGCTTTTGAGTCATGAAGGTACAGGATTAGAGGGATCATGGAAAGCAGCTGAAGCTTTGGCACCATGAGAAGCCACCAGTAAAGATGCGGCTACAGTTGCAGTGCAGACCCCAAGATAATGGCGATACCAGGACTACAGATGACCGTAGGGACACTGACAGGTGTGGAGTGGAATCAGTCAGAGACTACAATGCGAGTATGTGCATGTACTATGGACATCAGAGCTGGAGAAGCAGAACAGCCCAATCCTTCCAGAGCCCAGGAGATTGTGAATGAATCCCAGATGCCGGACATTGACCTACAGGATTTGCTTTTACTGATGGATGTTGGTTTCGACTTGATTTAGCTATAGGCTTTCACTGATTCTCTCTTCTTGGAACTAGAAAATATGTAACCTATTTTATGTCTTAAAGGAGCTCACAATGAAGAGATAGCAGATTTTTTTTTTAAAGAACTTGGACTTTTAAAGTATTGAATATATTTAAGACTGTAGGACTTTAAAATTATACTATGTTTGGGTCCTGAGGAAAAACAATAAAGGGAAGGTTACAGTTTAATAGTGATGTGCTTGTATGCTAAGTGGACAGAGGATCAGTTGTGCTGGTTAGTTTTATTTTTGTTGTTTTTGTATCAACTTGATACAAGAGTAATCCTCAACTGAGGAAAGGCGTCCATAGGAATGATCTGTAGGCAAATCTATGGGGCATTTTCTTGGCTAAGGATTCATGTGGCCAGCTGTGGCCCACTGGGGGCAGGGCTACCCCTAGCAAGTGGTCCTGGGTTGTAAAAGAAAGCTGGCTGCAGGGGTCATAGGAGCAACTGGTAAGCAGCATTCTTCCATGGCCTCCATCCTTTGCTTTAGTTTTGCCTCCAGGTTCCCGCCTTGAGTTCCTGCTCTGACTTCCCTTGGTGATGGAGTATAAACTGTGAGAGGAAATAAACCCTTTCCTCCCCGTGTTGCTTTGGGTCATGAACTTTATCACAGCAATAGGAAAGCAAACCATGATGATGATGATGATGATTAAGGTCTTAGGTACGATAGAACTTTATATGCCTTAAAGGTATTATTGTATCATAATGTAGTTGGTAATTAACATTTAAAATTGCTAATAATGAATGAGAAATCTTTTCTGTTGAGTTCCCTTGAGTTGGTGGATATTGATAGTTGGGAAGAAAGATAATAGAAACTGATATTAGAACTTAAAGAGATGTTTGGAGTAGAGCTGTGATAACTAGCCATTCCTAACCTTGTAAATCAACCAAATATGGTGCTTGAGGAATAGCCATTCATGAAGTTAAGTGATTATCATGGAAATGTATAGGTCTTTCAAGATGAAATGTTTTTGCTTACTCTGCACCTAGAAACTATGTTTGCTCAACCAACAATAAGTAAAAACCAAAGGGTTTTGACAATATGATGACAAGCACAGGGTTCTTCTGTATAGAGGGAGAAAGAAATGCAATTAGAAACTCCAGGGAAAATAAAAAAGTATATAATAAATTATAGATAAAAGAAAAGCTGAGGGTCAAGGTGATGGTTTAAGGGATAAGTGCCTCTGCACAAGCATCAGGGCCTGAATTTGGATCCCTAGTACCCACATAAAAAAACAGGGTGCGGTGACATGTGACTGCAATCCCAGGGCTGGGGGTTGGAGACAGGAGAACTCTGGGAGGTTGCTGGCCAGTCAGTCTAACCAGCCAACGAGTTCCAGGTTCAGTGAGAGGTTCTGTCTCAAAAGTCAAAGTGAAAAGTACTAGAGGAAGACCTCAAACATTAACCACATGTGCAAACATGAATGTTGAAATCCACACACACACAGACACACACATAGTGGCACAACTAAAACATGACATATTCATAATCAATATATGAAAAACAAACAGGAAATGTTAGTTGTTTTTGCTTGGGAAATTGATTCAAGTAATGTAATAGAACAAAAATTCACCATCTGCACTTGTTGGCATTAGTAGCACTCTTTAGGTGCTTGCCTAGGCTACATCGAACAAAAATGAAACCTAATGAATTATGAAACCAAAATAGCTGATACAAGGGAAAGGTGTGTGTGTGCCTGTGTGTGTGTGTGTGTCTGTGTGTGTCTGCACTTAACCACTGAGCCATCTCTCCAACCTTCATTGGGCAAGTTTTTCCTATCTGATGTGAAAGATACAAACTACCAGCTCCAGGCTTACAATGATTTTGGAGCTCACCAAGCTAAAAAGACATTTTCTTCTACTGTTCTCTACATTATCATTTAAGAAAATCTGGCCCCAAGGATAGATTGCTTTAAGTAACCATGCCAATTCGCATGTCAATCCCTAAGGTCAGGTTCTGCAGCTCAAAGGTTTGATTTTCTTCCTTTCCGCCCCTTACCTCTTTTTCTCCACCCACCCTTTTTTTTTCTCTTTGAGACACAATCTCACTATGAAGCTCTGGCTAGCCTGAAATTCCCAGATGAGGCTGGCCTTAAATTCACTTGCCCTTGCCTCCTGCATACTGAGATTAAAGATATGTGTTACTACATTGAGTCCTGATTTATTTCTTGTTAAGAATGAGCAGCTCTGTTACCTTGTTGTGCATAAACTCTGAACCCCAAAATCACTAAGGGACCTGATTCGATGCAAAAGCAAAGAGTCCTTAATTTTATGAGTTAACTTGTGTGTGTCTCCCCCCCCCCCCCCCCGCCTCCATTCAACATAGTGGGTGAAGCAGGCAGGACCAGGAGGGAACCTCAAGCAGCAGTGGGGTAGGGAATATATTGGGGTAGAGCGAGGAGAATGTCTGGGGTCTGCAACAATCTCAGCACTGATGCACTTCTGGGCTTGGACAACCTGTCCTGAGTTGATTGGTCAGCTGCAGCTGCAGCAAGGTTGCTATGGCCTATAGGCCCTGCATTCCACTGTTACCATAAAGCACATTCAGAGCTGACAGCTAACTTCTGATTGGATCTTCGCCATATGGAGGGCAAGATTGGGCAAGGTTGGGAGCTCAGAACATGTTGCTGAGTCAGGAACCTACATCTTATTGGGTCTTTCTTGCATCCTATCATGGCTGCCAAACCAGGGGGCTGAGTGAGGGTCTGGTCCCTACAGCCTGAGGGTGACTTGAATGCCATGAACCTTTTTTTTATTTTTCCTTCAAGACAGAGTTTCTCTGTGTTACAGCTCTGGCTGTCCTGGAACTCACTTTGTAGACCAGTGTAGAGAGCTGTGAAGTGCTACGCCTTAAAGATGGCACTGGCTTCCGCCTTCCACCTCCCCAAGGGTGAGCGCTCTCTGGCATAAACAAGCCCTTAAGTCTGTTCAGTCTGTCTGTTTCCGCGTTAGAGTAGCCTATCTGCAGGGTCCATGTAGCTCACTGGGGTTGGTTAGCGCAAGGGTATTTAAGCCTGTGCAGGAGTCCCCAGGCTCTCGTGGGTCAGATGAACATGTTTCAAGGATCCTGAGTAAAACTGCATGAAGAAGATCTTCCTGGAGTTGCGTCGTCCTTGCTGGTGAGGGCAGGAATGTACACCATCCCATGGCTGGCCTCGAACTCACAGAGATCCATCTGCCCCTGCCCCTGCCCCTGCCTCTGCCTCTGGAGTGCTGGGATTAAAGGCCTGTGCCACCATCATCTGGCTGAACCTTTATTTTTCTGTAACAATCTCATCTTCCTCTTTAACCTCTTCCCTGAAATAAACCAGGAGCAGTGGGAGGGGGACATCTTTAAGCTTCTCAACTAAAGATGCCTTAAAGATTTGTTTTTGGTTTTTGGTAAATTGGTCTTGTTTGTTTGTTTGTTAAATGCAATTAAAAAGTAAGTCCTCTGATTCTCTAAACTGGAATCTTTACATGGGACAGACATGATTTTGTGGTAGGTAGACAAAGCCTTGGATGTATTTGATGTTCTTTGGCTCTTTGCTGGTCTGCTATGGTATCTGGTCTTTGTGGTCTTTGTGATGCCATACAACCAGCATCTACAGTATAGGCCAGGCATTCATCGCTAGCATCTGGATTTCTCAACATTCACTTTCAACTGTGACACACCACACGCTTTATCTCTGTCTGTAGACGTTTAAGTAGTCTCCTTTAAAAAAAAAAAAAAAAAAAAAAAAAAGATTTATTTATTTTTATTTTATGCATAATGATGTTTTGTCTACATGTATATCTGTGTGAGAGTGTTGGATTCCCTGGAACTGGAGTTACAGACAGCTGAGCCACCATGTGGGGTCTGGGAATCAAACCCAGGTCCTCTGGAAGAGCAGCCAGTGCTCTTAACTGCTGAGCCATCTCTCCGGCCCTAAGTAGCCTCTTTATTCACTCATTTTTTATTTTTAATTATTATATTCTTTGTGCATGTGTGTTGATGGTGGCAGCAGAGGACAACCCACAGGGATTGTTCTCTTCTTTGACCAGGTGGGTTCCTGAAGACCAAACTCAGATTGTCAGGCTTGGTGGCAAACACCTTTACCCAGTGGCAGGTCTAGCAGGATCCTCATTTTAATTTGAATTATCTGATGACCATTTTGTTCCCTGCTGAGACTTCAAGCTGCTGGCTGACTTAGAACTGAAGGTCAATAAGACCATTGGCTTAATTTCCTCCATCAGCATCTCAATTATGTGTTTACCATCAGCATTGTCCCCATTGTTAAGTGGTGAGGTTTTAATCTTTTCAGTCTCTTCATTTAACTATATACCCTGTTCTAGAAAGCAGCGGGCTTCAGAGAAAAGGGCTATCTATGATGGTACGTTGGAGCCTCCAGGGAGATTAAGAATAGATACATTTTTCTCCAATAGAGAGGAATAGCATGGATGAAAAGCTATGGAAGCATAAATAGTCAAAATGTCTTCGTGGATCACTGAGGAAGCTGGTTTGATTAAAGTAGAGAGATTTTGTTAGGAAACAAAGTTGAAGTTAAATTGGGAAACTCCCCCCTCCACACATTTTTTTTTTTGAAGTTTAATCAATAAAACACAATCTCCAACTTCACCAAGGTGGTTGACCACATCCAGGACCAACGCCTCCTCTAAACTGAAATCCAGTTGCTGAGTCAGCATCTAGTAGATACTGGATGCCCTCTTTTGTAAGGTACCAACAGAAATGTTTCCAGGCAAACTGCTCCTTCCCTTCACCTTGAGTCTTCAGAGCCCTCATGGCCTTCATTATGTGAAGGCTAGGCACATCCTTGTCTGCTAGCTTGTGATTGGACATATTGACATCTTTCTGGGCAACCATCACTCCTTCCTTAAAAAACAATTCATAGATGGCAGTCTGGTTCTCCTTAGGCATCAACAGGGCAGAGGCTGCAGGGTCTGAGATGGAGGCTGAAAAGGAAAGAACACGCATGGCTCAGTGTCTCTACTGGGTCCAAATTTCGAAACTTTCTGAGATAGGGAAGAGTCATTCTGATCTAAACCAGAGGAAAATAGCTGTATTTTTTGGAGGCAGAGCCTCATGTAGCGCATGCTGTAGCCAAGAATGACCTTGAACCCCTGTTTCTCCTGCCTTCACCTCCTGGGTGCTGGGATTATGGATGTGTGCCACTCTGCCCAGTCTAGTTCCTTTATTTTGAATCTGATAAATAATATGATGGAACAGGTATAAGAAAAATCAGTATTGGGGTGAGAGATGGTTCAATGTTTAAGAGCAATGGTTGCTCTTCCAGAGGTCCTGAGTTCAATTCTTAAGAACCACGTGGTGTCTCACAACCATCTGTAGTGGGATCTGATGCCCCCTTTTGGAGCGCAGGCATACATGCAGAAAGCAATCATACAAAAAATCAAAATCAAAAAATCAGTGTGCTCTTGGATGGAATGGAAAGAATAGGGCAGATCAAAGAGAAAGAGCGTCTTCTGATTCATTATAGTGTTCACCCTCTGTTGGGTGCAAAATAAGGGGGGTGGACAAAATAAGAGAAGTAAAATTAGAGAATTGTATGGCAGAAAGAATAGAGTGCAGAGGAAGACAGAAAATTATATAACAGTTATACAAATAATGGAGAATTGAAACTGTGCTAATGACTATAAAGGATAAGGGCGTCAAGTAAGTTTATAATGGGCATTGCTAAGGCTGTAATACTCCAGATGAGAGTTAGAGGGTATATAGATTTTTCAGTGAAGAAAGGTGGAGATTTCTAAGCCGAGGCCTATCCGGAAACTGAATTTATAGTGGAAAAGAGTATGTTAAGGACCAAAAAAAAAAAAAAAAAAAAAAAAAAAAAATGTAAGATGTGGAACTCAGGAGATAAGTAACATGGGAAAATGGCTACTCTATATGACTGTTCATTTAATGCTACTTCTTATGTTTGGAGACTTCCTATCATAGCCATTTGGGAGGAAGAAGGAACAGAGCCTGTGCAAAAATGCTGTGGAGAGGTCAGGTCACATGAGGACTAAATCATGTTTAGTGGACTCAGTGACTGGGCTGGCTGCTTTTATGTCAGCTTGACACAAACTTCAGCCACCTGAGAGGAGAAAACTCAGGTGAGAAAATATCTCCATAAGTTCAGGATACAGCTAAGCCTTTAGGGCATTTTCTTAATTTGTGATTGATGGGGAGGGCCCAGCCCATTGTGGGTGGTGCCATCCCTGTGCTGGGTGGTCCTGGGTTCTATAAGAAAGCAGGTTGAGCAAACCATGAGGAGCAAACCAGTAAGCAGCACCCTTCCATGGCCTCCGCATCAGCTCCTGCCTCCAGGTTCCTGACCTGCTTCAGTTCCTGCCTTGGCTTCAACTTTGAGGTTTCATTTCACCCCAGTCAGAATGGCAAAGATCAGCAAAACAACAGCAAATTCTGGAGGGGATTTGGGGAGCCCTTATTCACGGTTGGGATTGCAAACTGATGGTTTGCCTTTCTGTACAGATGTTTCTCTTATTGGTTAATGAATGAAGTGCTGTGTGGCTAGTGGCCAGGCAGGAAGGATAGGCAGGGCTACCAGAGGATGAGGATTCTGGGAAAGGTAGGCAGGGGCTTGCCAGAGTCACAATCCTGCCAGAGGAAAACACCATGCTGGGCATTACCAAGTAAGCCACATCCTCGTGGGAATACATAGATGGATAGAAATGGGTTAATAATTAAGACAGAGCTAGCCAATAAGAAGCCCTAGTCATCGGCCAACAGTATTATACTTAGTATGTCTCTGTGTGTTCATTTGGGGCTGAGGCAGCTGCGGAACCGGGCAGCAAACTCATGTAACAGCAAACTGCTACAACATCTATGGAAATCAGTGTAGGGAATTTTTTTAAAAAGCTAAAAATAAATCTGCCGTATGACACAGATGTTCCACTCCTTGGCGTGTGCTCTAAGGCCACAGACACTTACCCAGCCACGTTCACTGCTGCTCTCTTCACAGCAGCTAGGGAATGGAAACAACCTCAATGTTCTTCAACCAATGAATGAGTAATGACAATACGGTACATATACACTGTGTACACCATACACGCTGTGGAATACTGTTTAGCTGTAAAGAGAAATGAAATCATGGACTTTTCAGGCAGGTGGATAGAACTGGAAAAGATCGTGTTGAATGAGGTAACTCAGACCCAGAAAGACAAATGCTATGCATTCTCTGTCTTTGGGGGCTCCTAGATCCAAATCTTCAGATGTGAGTACATGGCTTGAAATAACTGCAGAAACCAGGGAAGTGAGCCATTGCCTGGCTAGGGAGGCTGGGGAGCAATAGGGAAGGGAATAGGAGGGTACATGTGATCTGACTGAGGAAATGGGGAGAGAGGGGCTCTCTAGGGAGAGCAGAGGGAGGTGCATACCATACAGAACAAGCAGGGAGGGGAGTAAGGTAACAATATGGGAGTCTGAAAAGGCCCTAAGGAAGCAAATTATTAACTACTCACCTAACAACCCCCCCCAAAACCTATACACACATGCAATTGTGTGTATAGTTACACACTCATAGGATTTTTGTTGTTTTGTTTTTTGTTTTTCCCTTGAGACAGGGATTCTCCGTGTAGCTCTGCCTGTTCTGGAACGCTCCCTGTAGACCCAGCTGCTCTCAAATTCAGAGATCTGCCTTCTGAGTGCTGGGATCAAAGGTGTGCACCACCACCAGTTGACTCTGTGTATATAGTTTTAATAAACCTTTCTCATCTGGATTGACAATAGTCCCTCCAAGAGCCTAAAAAAAAATGTCCAAATATCATACCTAAGAAGCCCCCTTTTGAGATGTGGGCTGGGCTGTCTAAGAGATTCCCAAGACATATAGTCTATTGCCACTGCCCTTGGTTGCCCCTCCGGAGGTGGCAAGGAAGTCCCTATTGCAGAAGACACTGTGTACATCAGAAACAGGGCCAAGAGACCCCTAAGCTGCAACTAACCTGACCAACTTCTCCCTAAAGACTAGCTTTTATAGTACCAAAGGAGGGAGGCAACCAACAGTCCTACCCAGCTATAACACCTGTGAACCACAGTAATGAACAGCCTGACGTGTAACTGTAAGTGTTGTGGTGGTGCACAAACCTTGACAATAACCAGTAGCTCTCTAACTGGACTCAAGTCCCACTCAACGCTCAGGACTGGAGATGAAGCTCAGCCATTAAGAGCACTGGCTGCTCTTCCAGAGGTCCTGAGTTCAATTCCTAGCAACCATGTTGTGGCTCATAACCTTCTGTAATGGGATCCGATACCCTCTTCTGGCATGCAGTTGTATGTGCAGATAGAGCACTCATACACGTAAAATGAATGAATGAATGAATAAATAAATAAATAAATAAAGTTTAGAAAAACTTGCACTGAAGCCTAGCTAACTACCCAGTGACAGTGAAGTCATTGATATCGGAGGGAAACCTACAACTGCTACTGTACTAAGCCAGCATAATTCCCAAATAATCTAAACATTTGTGTTTATACTCAGAGATAAGTACCATCTTATTCTACATCAAGGGAACGTTTTTTGTTTGTTTTGTTTTGTTTTTTGCAACAGAGACCACTAAAGGAAATCACAGCCAATCAAAATCAAAATCTCAGCCCCAGTAGATACATCTACAAAATACTCCCACACCTAAGGCTCAGGGAACATTGTGGAAGGTGGGGAGGAAAAGTTATGTGTCAGAGGATTGGGGAGTTTGCTGCGAGACTTTGTCTCTTAATAACGACTTCCCAAATATGAGTCAAACAAAGATGGCACCAAGAGATATGTCAAAGTAGACCCAGGGTGGTGGTGGGGAGCACTACATAAAAAACTACAATTAAGGAACACTAAAAGTGCGAGAAATAGTCTTTCCAGCAAAGAGCACAATACTTGGTTATTCAATATCAAAATGTCAGCCCTGAAAACATACGTACAAATATGTATGTATGTATGTATGTACGTATGTATGTACTATGTATGTATATATATACATGCATGCAATAACAATGAATAGGGAACATGAATCTGAAAGAGTAATGGGGTGTATGGAAAGGCTTGGAAGGAAGAAAGGAAAAACTAAAATTATAATCTCAAAAATATTTTAAAGAGTTGCACTTGTAGAAACAGTGCAGTTTAGAGATTGCTGAGGATTAGGAGAGGTGGGAGATAAAAGCACAAAATTTTTAATCAAAGGGCACATAATTTCAGCTAGGTAGGATCAATAAATTCTGGAAAACTAGTGTACATCATGGTGACTATAGCCAATAATATTGCCCTTTGAACTTGATATGTGGTAAGAGAGTAGATCTTAAGTGACCTCACCACCCACACAAATAATTATTGTATGGAGGTAGTAGATATGCTCCATAAATTAATTTGATTTTATTTCATAATTTCTATGGCTTGTATATGGATTGAGTGTGTTTCCCTCAAGGCTTCATGTGTTGAAATTTAATCCACATTTTGAGATATTAAGGCAGTAGACTTTTAACCTGACTCTTGTATAAGAGGGGGTTTGGGGACCAAATTAGAGTTCAGATATAGTTACTAAAATGGAACCATCATAATTGAATCCTGATAGATATATAAAAAGAAGGTGAGGGACCAGAAGATACATGGTTGATTGATATGCATAATAGTTGATTGATATCTTGTGGTGTGAAGTCTTGCATTATTTTGGGATGTTATTGCCAAGAGGGCCACCACTAGACGTGGCTCCTCAGACTTGGGCCTCAAGAAGTCTGAGCCAAAATATACATCATTAAGGCAAGTTTATTAGTCTGTAGTATTGTGTTGTTAGCAATAGAAAGAGAATACACTAATGCATTCGTTTATACGCTATACTCTGTAAATAAACAAAACTTTTATTTATAAGTTATTCTTGGATTAACCTGGAAAAATAAAAGATTCTCACATATAAAAAAGAATAAATTAGTTAAATTCTTATATCAACAAAAGTTATTATCTTTGGCTCTTTCCTGATGTTCCCCTGAGGCAGACAGGACTTTTCCTGTCTCCCTCTTCTCTTCTGTCCTCTGTCTCTATGTCTCTTTACCTTATTTTCTTACCTCCCCCCAATAAAACTTTCAATATAAAAAAAGTTATTAGCTTTTATGGCTTACTATTGTAAGACCCTCAGAATGAGGAGTCTTCCCGTTTCGGTTGGTACCCCCAAGAGCTCAATGTCCAGTCCAGTTGATGCAACACGCAAGAGGCTTTAATGAACAAGAAAACGTTTGCGCAAACGGGCCTTCAGCACACAGGCTAGAGAAGCAACATTTTCTGGGTGCGGGTACTTTTGAAGGAGAAAACCACAAGCTTAGGGTGGGGCTGTGACCCCCCTGTCCGTTGAGTAGTGACCAGTCATGGGTTCTCTCCTTGAGGCTGGATGGTCTCACTGTTCCCATCAGCAGGACCTTAGGGCCTTGGAGTGTGCTAATTAATCTTGTCTGGGAGTTGCAGCTATCTTTTTGTTTCTTAAGGACCCTATTTACTACCTGCTGACACACTGAAGGGAGGGGTAGTGTGAATTTTTGGTATCCTGCTATCTTAGGGCCTTGTGAGGGAAAGTTGCCCGTGGTTAGCAAATTCCAGATAACTGATAGTGGTCTGGGTTAGCTTTCCAGGTCAGACTGTCCTTCATTTTAAGTGGGGGGTTTCCTTAACTTCACTTTTGGTCTTTCACTATTATTAATACCAGTAAGTAATATGACATGTGATAACAAAATTTAACGTGTGTGCATGATTTGAGACATTTAAGAAAAATGCTAAAAGTCTGTTTTGTTCACTTGAATAATTTATGAAAACAACAATTGTTGAGATCATTTAGGATGATAAAACCACTTCCACTAGAAACATAGAATCAAGAAGTGGTAAATAGCTCAGTGATAGAAGGCACAGTTAATGAACATGAGTTCCTGGGTCCAGTCCCCATCACTAACAGATTAAAAAATAAAAATAGGTGGTGGTGCTGGCCTTCAACCACTCAGAAGACAAAGAAGGTGGATCTTTGTGAGTTTGAGGGCAGCCTGGTCTACAGAGTGAGTTCCAGGGCAGCCGGGGATGTTACATGGAGAAAAACAAAACAAAACAAAATAAAGTAAAATAATAAGATAAAAATGGAGACAATTTAGAGGACCCCCCCCCCATATGTTCACTTCAGACACACAAATTCGAAAACATAAATTATCTGGTATGTACAGCTTTGAGGGGAAAGGCTTCCCCAACAGAAGCGCTCCAGCTGTGCTCGCCTGGGTAAGGTTTCCCCAGTGCAAATGTTAGAGGCTGGAGAGGGCGGGTGGAAAGGCATCCCGGCAGTCGGAACGCGAGGGATACCACATAGCCACACCAGGCAACAATCCTCACACAAGAGATTTATTGGAGGACACACAAGGCGCTGCCTCCACCTGGGTTACAAGCAGCAGGGAAGGGAGCAGAAGGAGGGGCTTCTTGGGGCGGAGGTGGCCGATCTTGAGGTCAGCTGGGGGCTGGCGGGATTCTGTTTCTCAGCCCTGGTGTTGAGGTCAAGTCAGGGTGTTTTTCCCTTTGCTCCTGGTCCTGGCGTTCAGATAGGGTGTTCTTTCCTCGGCCCTTTACCCGACAGTAGTTTTAAAGAGAGGTCTTGCATTTTTTAAAGACAGCAAATGAAACCGCCTTAAATCGTGCTGTCCGGGAAGTTCGGAGAAGTTTTGAATTCAAGCTGAAAGCTGAAGACGTTTCTCCTTTTACCGCGGATCTCCGGCACATCTTCCTCACCGACGGGCCGCGCAGTGTTCACGGGGAAGCCACGGCTCTTTCTGGCGCCCGCCGGCACCCATCTGGCGAGTTTTGACGCCTCCACCGCAGCCAGGGGTGCGCAGCATCTCGGCGCTTCCTGTCCCGCACGATCTCGCGAGATTTGCGGCTGACCGCGTGCTCCGTGGGGTCTCCCAAGGCCGGCACCGAAGGGCTTAGACGCATCCGCAGAGCCGCAAGTTGGGGACCCCAGGAAGCGAGAGAGCGGGCGTTCGGGGTCCGTAGGGGCCCGTTAGGTGGTCTGGTGCGGGTGCGGGCGCGGGGTGGCACGGGTGCGGGGCGGGTGCGAGCCGGGGTGGCGCGGGCGCGGGTGCGGGAGCAGGGGCGGGTGGGGCGCGGGGGCGGGGCGGGCGGCCATGCTCACACAGGACGCGCTCGCACACTTGCTGGCACGCTCCTTGCTCTCCTGGGCCTGCTGCCGAGGGACATTGGCCTGCACTGGGGGTGTTAGCATCTGTGAACGAATTCCCGCCACAAATGCGGGAGCCGGGTTGCGAAGCCAGGCTGGGCCGGGTCTAGGACTGAGAGCTGTGGAAAACCTTAAAAGTCACGGTGGCGAGGTCACGTACGTCAAACTGTACGTCAGAAGTTTTAGAATATATGTCAGGTTTTCTGAATATCTGTGAGCTCTCGTCATCCAAAGACTTCTTGCAATACCCAGTGTAAACAGCCATGAAGGAAACTTTCCAGAACTTTCCGGCTTGGAGCACCTTTCTAGTGCCCTTTCAGTTGCTTATCTGGAAGCACGGACTGGGATTTCAGTCCTTGACTGGAAGAGGCTCTCTCCTCCTCATGTCTTCCCCCTCCCCCAATTTACTTTTAAAGTTTTGGTTGATTATAATATATATTTTTTTAAAACTTCCTTATTGAATCTTTGGGGGTTTCACATCATGCACCCCAATTCTGTTCACCTCCTGGTCCCGCCATATCCTCCTCCCTGCTGCACCCCACACTCCAAAGAAACCAAGTAAGCAAGCAAATCCACACCAGGGACAGAAAAACATCTGTTTCTCCATCTCTGCTGCCTTTACCGTTTCTTCATCCATCCTCATGGCCTTGGGGGCTTTGGTGTGTCTTATAGTATACCCATTTGTTTAATCAGCGAGTCACTGGTCTGGTTCACTGCCTCTGGTTTTTGGTACACCACCCTCACTGGATCCTCACCAGAAACCCTCTGGGGTGTCCTGTTATGGCTCTCATTCTTCAGCAGCTCCAGCAGGTCGTAGGTGAGGTAGATGCTAGGGTGGGTCAACTCTAGGTACAGCTGTGGGCCTGGGTGTTAGCCAGGCAAATCAGGTTGTGGAGCCCTTGGGGTCCACAACCTCGGGTGCAGGGGTGGAGTCAGCTTCCCTAGGTGAATGCCCTCAGTAAAGTTTCATTCTCGATTGTGGTGAGGGGGTGGGAGCCTTCTCTCCTGATTGCAGGGCCCAGCTCTCTTGCCAACGATAAGTAAGGTCATCTTTCCCAGGGCAGTGAAAGGCAGGCTTGCTCAGCATAGCTCTCTGATTTCATCTCCTGTGGTTCCTACGGCCTCCTGAGGTGCCACTGGCCACAGACACCAACCTAGACCCCAGCTAGGGCTGGAGCACAGATCCAGCCATGGCCCTTGGCAGCAGCCTGGGCTGGTATGACATCCTGGCTCTGGGTGGAAGGAATGGCCACTCAGGTGGGAATGGTCCTCCTCATGTCTTAATCCATCTATATTTTTCTTTTAAGAATGTTATATTTGCTAGGTGGTGATGGCACATGCCTTAAATCTCAGCATGTGGGAGGCAGAGGCAGGCATATCTCAGTGAGTTCAAGACCAGCCTGGTCTACAGAATGTTGTTTTATGTATGTTTTCTGAAAGTTTTATTATTTATTTTACCCAGGATCCAAGATGAATGACAACCTGTTTGTCAGTTTGGACAGGCTTTTGTTAGAATTTGGTACGTATAAAATGAAAATAAAGAAATAAATGGCAATTTGTATTGACATTTGACATTTAGTCATGAAATAAACTCACAAAAGAAATGTTTATTTCAGTTTTCCAGTATGAGCAAGACAAAAGCACAAAAGAAGATATGATTCAAAGAATTAATAGTAAGTACCTTTGTATGAAATAAATATTTTAGGTTTTTATTTTTATTTTATATAGCATAATACGTAATTGTAGTGCTTAGGACAACCTATAATTGTGTGAGTGAGAGAGATCTTTTGAGTAATAATGAGCTGTTTTATCTAGGGGCAATAGTTATAATTTACCTAGTATTGCAATGGTAAATGTTTGCATTCAAATCATTTTGTGAGGCATTTTTCAGAAATAATCCCTTATATACAGCATTTTCCCCCTTCAAATAACAAAATCATTTCAAATACTTGATTTTTTTTTCTCTAGAAATAACCAAAAACCAGAGGTTGGTAAGTGGCCTGCTTTCAGGAAGAATGATGCTGAAAAATAATAAGTAAAATAGGGTAAATTAAATAAATGCAATGTTTTAAATTCTTAAAAAGGTTTAGTTCTAATTTTAGTTTTGAAAACACAACTGTTGGGGAGGGAGAAACTGGGATTGGTATGTAATAAAAAATAAAATAATAAATAAAAAAGAAAAAGAAGAAAGCATAACTTCTTAGTATTTTATAAAGAATTTTATTATCTTTTCTGCAATCAAAAAGAAAATAGAAAATTATTTCAGGTCTGGAGACAGTAGTGAAAAGCACTTATTGCTCTTGTAAAAGACCCAGGTTCAGTTCCCAGCACTCACATGTGAGTCACAAATGCCTGTAATTTCAGTTTCAGGGGATCTTGATGATCTCTTCCAGTCTTCAGTGAACACTAGGCACACACATAAGTACATGTGTATACAGTCAGACAAAATACTCATAACATACAATTTTAAAAAGTTCTCAGTTTTTAAAAGAATTTGTATCTTTTTTAGCATTTATTTAATCACAAGTAATAAGTGTGTGAGTATATTTAATAATTGTTGTGCAATAGATAAAATTTCACATTTGTCAAAAACAAAAGTCTTTGGTAGTATCATTAATGAGTAAATGTTTACATAAATTTATAGCATCACAAGATGGATTAGTTTTAAATGCTATCTAATCTAGCCCTCTATTGTAAAAGATGCAGGGTGGGGGCAGGGGGCAGGGACTTTTGGGTTTTTTTTTGTTGTTGTTGTTTTGTTTTTTGTTTTTGTCTTATGTCCTTAGCTTCTGGATCTAGGAATAGGTCTGGCTTTGGTTCTCTTGATTTTTCGTGTAGATTGCTGTCTCTCTCGGGTCTTGCTTCCTTTCCATTTTCTGATTCTCCTCCTAGCCATATACTTTGTTTTTCTGGTATGTTTATTTTGAATTTATGATTTCTATGTAAATTAAAAAATGTTTCCTTTTCAGAATGCCTTGAAAGTATTAAAGAAAACAAAGCAAGTATTTCTAAGATATGTGAAACCATAAACAAAACAGATGAGGAAATTGCTTATTACTATAAACATAGTAAAGAAATCAAAGACTGCTGTAGTAAGTAAGTATTTGACAAAAATGATCTTCCATTTATTATCGTTTGATATTTTTACTCAAAGTTTTAGAGTTTTTAGCAGAAAATGTTGTGTTGGGAATGTAGCTCAATGGTAGAGCACTTGCCTAACATGTGCAAGGCCCTTTTTTTGATTACCACAAACATCCTATTTTAAAGTAACAGTGTTCTCTCTGATATGTACATTGGTGTTTTGCCATGAATGTTGTGTCCCCTGGAACCCTGAATAGGAACAGGAATTATAGACAGTTGTGAGCTGCCATGTGGGTGCTAGGAATTGAACCTGGGTCCTCAAGAAGAGCAGTCAGTGCTCTTACTCTCCAGCCCCATGATTCACATTCTTTTTTGTTCCTATACCCATTCCACTGTATTCATTTATCACTTTGAAATGGTAATCACATTTATATGGTAATCATAACTATAATTTTTTCCATAGCTGGAAGTCAACATGTGATGTTCTTCATAAACATGAAGATTATGTGCAAGACCAACTTACTGTTTACCAAGAAAACAGTGAGAAAGACAAGTACAGTATATATGTAGATATAGTATATTAAGTGTGTCAGTTCCATATATTAGTATTATCAGGGCATGCTGTGTAAAAATGGTAATTAAAAATGTAGCAAGTTTGTATTCTGAGAGAGATTTAAGTAAATGAATGCTGTGTACTATTGTAAGTCTATTTATTATAAATCTCCATTTAATTTTGTGTATGTTCACATATTGCCTCAGATATAAACTATTTCTCAGTAGCAACTATTGTAGCAGAATCATTCAATGATCCTTTTAGGAAACCATTTAAAGGAATACTTACAGGTAGAGCTAGCTCATGAAAATTTGAGGATATTGACTTTTTTGTAAAGGTAGAAATTATAGTAATATAATTGAGTGAAAGCAATACTTTCATTTTAAATGTATTTAAATACTTTTATTTAAAAATACCTAAAAATTTTGAAAAAAAATTTAGATTAGCATAGAAAATAGTGGTATTCATCATGGCATGTTTATATGTGTGTGTCATATCTTGCTCTCATTTGCTTCCTTCCCTCATCACTCTCCCCTACACTCCCTCCCCACCTCCACCTAGTGTCTACTGGTCCTTTAGTTAGCCCCCCTCCTGCTTTCTTAAGACATTACTGCTTCCCACCTCCCCTTTCCCGCCTCTTCCTTTTCTATCACCTGGCCCTCCCCTTTTTAGTTTTGTTAGCCACACACACACACCTATAAATAAAAACACATGTGTAGATTTAAATCTAGGTCCTACATATAAGAAAACCTGTAATCCTTTATTTTCTAAGATAAACCCTCAAAGAAGTAGAGATGAAAGTTACAGATTCAGAGTAACTGTCATCAGAAGTCATGAAAATTTGTAGGATGTCTGAAGGAAATATACGGAGTGGAACCAAGAGCATGATGGTTTGAGTGAGAATGGCCCCAGAGGCTCATATGTTTGAATACTTGGTAGACTGTTTGGGAAGAATTGGGAGCTTGTGGAGGAGGTATATGTCACTAGGGGTGGGCTTTGAGGTTGCAAAAGCCCATGCTATTCCTAATCATCTGGCTCTCTCTGTGCCTTGTGCCTGTGGATGAGATGTACGAGCTCTCTGCTACTGCTCCAGAGCTTGGCTTGACTAGCTGTTCCCACGATGGTCATGAACTCTAACCCTCTGGAACTGTCATCCTCCTATAAACTCTCCTATAAGTTAACTTGGTTATGTTGTCTCTTTACAACAACAGAAAAGTAGCTAAGACAAGGAAGAGACTAGCGTATACTATCTGAAGGCAGAAAATGGAAAAGGAAATGGAAATGGTTAGGCTGTTTTATATAGACTCTTGCTTCATTCCTCAAAGAATTTATAGTGGTTTCTATAACGATACATGGCTTTTCAAATCAAGGCTTTCAGGGAGTAAGGATAATGTAGGAAACCTTTGATGAGTTAGTAATCCACACAGGTCTGCACGTTTTATTGGGTATAGGTGCAGATTCGACTTGGAATTCCTAATAGTCAAGGCTCTGTAGAAATGTCATTAGACTGGGACTCAGACTATTCATTTAAAAAGCAGATTTGTTGCCTAAAATGAGTTGGTTTTACTGAAGCATCAAAGAAATTCCTTTTCTGGGTCTTCAAAAAAAGGAAATGGATAATTATGTGTGTATGTGTACATGCATGTATGCTTATATCATTTAAATGTAACTGCTGAGAAGTCTTTCTAGCCCCCATTTTATTGTGTGTGTGTGTGTGTGTGTGTGTGTGTGTGTGTGTGTAATTTTTATGAGAAATGTTTCAGTGAAAAGCTAAAGCAAATCAACCCAATATGTATCTTTTAAAAAGTGTTTATTCTGGATACCTTTCAAGCTAAACAGAAATACTAAAGTAGAAATAGTTGTTTTCTGAACCAGCCATATAGATAATTTGAATTGGTTACTCACTATCAGACATTTTAAAAAAGAGGTGAACTTATGGACCAGCCATTTTGACTTCCTTTTCCACCCACTTTCTAGACATGGTTTCAATATGTATCCTCAACTAGCTTTCAACTTGCTACATAGTCCACTCACTCTACCAGTTGCTTAGTTCTAATCTCCTATTCCTGCCTAAGGCATTCATGAAAACTTAATATTGCTACTAATAGGTGAGATAATAATGACTCTTCTTATATCATAATTTGAGATGTGGTCTGCTGGAATTATTATATGGAGTATGTTAGAAGTATATTAGACCATAAATATATTTCAAACAAGATGGATGTAGCTAATTTCATATGGTATGTTAGCTTGCTTAAAGGTATTTTTCTGTTCCCTTATACTATTTTCCCGAGTTGCTTCAAGTGATAAGTGATTGATTAGCAAATACAGAGTTTGATAAAGCTTATTTAGGGCTCAACTTCCCTATCTTATTAAAGAGGACAGAGTTTAGTAATAGTGTCTTCTAGACATGACAGGACTGCCACAGTTATGAACAGCAGCTGTAGTTGTCGGCTCACTATCATGACAGTCCACACTAGCATAGAGTGGAACAGAGGTTCATGAGCCTTACCCACAACTGAGAGGTTAGGAATAATTGATGGCTTCTTTGGTATAGAGTCAATTTTCTTTAAGCAGGTATCTTCTGGTAGGTTGACCATGCTCCAGTGGATGGCCCTGCACCCAGAAATATGCTGACAGTACAAACTGGAGTTGATGGGTTTATAGTTAACAAAAAGAAGGCTCAACATTGGGGGTGGTGGGAAGATGGGGCTGGATCTGTGAGGAATTCAGGATGAATATAATCAAGATATATTGCATGAAATTCTCAAAGAATGTCATTACAGCAGTGGGAATGGATGATAAATTAAAGAGGACTAAGGAGTGAAATGAATAACTCAGGTAATAAAACAGAGTTATGGTGGAGCCATTAAAGAGAGTTTGAAAGACTTGAGACTATTCAAAGAAGTTAAGATGAGTAAATAATTGGCATTTATGCTTAATGGAATAGACTCTAATAAGTGGTATTTGCTAGGTTTATAGATGTCTACATAATTTCTTTTCATTTTAACAGAAAAAGGTATCATGGTTACATATGTCAGTATGAAGATGTTTTAAAACAATACCAACTAAAATACTCAGAAACACGTTTTTCATGTAAATATTACGAGAAGAAAAAAGAACACGAGGAAATTCAAAACAGAGTTTTGGCATGTACTGAACAACTAAAACAGAATGAAACTATTCTTATGGAACTTCTAGGTATTAACATATTTACTATATATTGCTTTACTTACAGCATTTTTACAATTAAAAGAATATAATCATTCTCAACTACAATTTGTTTTCCAGTGCCTGCTCCATTCCCATCACTTACTAAATGGACATTACACATGTATCCACAACAGATTTCACTTATAATTTTTTAGATAAGTATAATTTCTGTTTTTAATTGTTAATATGTTTTCCTGTTGAGAATCTCATAGATTTGTTTTTGGTTAACTCAGATCTTAATGATCACTTTGAAAGTCTTTCTAGGTTTAGTTTCTATATATGTCTATGTGATCAAAAGCAAGTAGCTTAAGAGAAACTAAAATGACATATGCATCTGGCTTTAAAGTGGCACCCAAACAAAGAATTTTATCTTTCTCTATCTTTTAAAAAGTTCATATGAATTGATTATTAATTACTCTTTAAGACAGGAGGTAGTAAGAAAGTGATTCATAATTACTCATTTTGAAATGTATTGAACTCCCTTGGAAAGAACTTGGAGTTTAGCATGGGAAGTAAACACATAAATAAATCTGATAAGTACTGTTATAGTAGATAGTTACGTAATTCTTAAATGGCTTAAGTTTCAGCTGTTCCCTAATAATGAACTTAAAACTTAATCTTATTTCAACCTGTAGACTTCCTTATATGCTTTCTTATCGGATTATAAGTCCACTGTTGAAGCTGTCTTCTTTATCCATACATTCTGTTTTGTTCCCATACCAAAACTATCATTTTAATGCCTTTACTACTTGCTTTCTCTGTGTTTTTGCTTTAGATGTTCTTTTTTAGGGTTTTTTTTTTTCATTTGCTGTGCATTAAATTCTCAGTGAGAAGGTTCAGAGGTTGGTAGGTAATTCAGGATTCAACCAGAGTTTAAGGGGTTGGATATGATTGGGGATTACATACAAAGTTTGAATGACAAAGCAAGGTAGATGGAGGAAGAAGGAATTGAAGGTTAGGATTTAAGTATTTATATGTAAAATTTTAAATAGACACTTTTGGTAATAACATTTGATAGAACATTCACTTGAAATTTTGGTTGTAGCATACAAATCATATGTTATAAGGCAAGATAGGAAAGGACTAAAAAAAAGCTTCCTTAGAGTTTTATTCATGGTTTATTATTCTACTCAGTTCTTAGTTCTCCTGAATTGCAACCTAAGAAATTATATTATTTTATAACCCCACAGGATGTCTGTTAATAGCTGAGAAATAATATGTAAATGTAAGTTATTTCAAACAGGAAGCCCAGATGGAAGCTTTTATCAGTTATACAGGATACATTGATGAACATTATAGATAAAGGAAAGGGAAATTTAGTGGATATTTAATGTTGAGTTTGGAATAAATAAATGATAGAAACTTAAGTTAAATTTGTTCTTGAATTTATTATGTTTTATTAGTTATACTACATGACACAATGCACTAGCATAGATCAGAGTTCTACCTTGCAAAAATATTTTATTGAAAGAAAAAAAATACCAACAAGTATTCTCAATAGAATAAGTTCATTAATATTCTATAGGTGAACTATTTATATTACCATTACCTGTCTTTTCAGATACCAATTATCAATGTTACTTTTTTGAAAATAAATAATAGTATATTATTTGTTATAAAGTAAATAACATATATTAATTATATATAAATGTAAAATTTAATACCTGTTCCTTAACATAAAAAGAGTTAATTTGAGATATAGAACACAAGACATTCTTAAATGTGCCAACAATTTTACCAAGCGATCATTTGAATTGGAGAAAGAAGCAGATGTTATGGAAGTAGAAATTAATTCTTTAAACAAGGTATACATATATATTATGTTTTAATATATTGTTAATGTGTAAATAAGATGATAATGTTAGCCTACAGACTTAGAAAAGCTGTTTTTAAAGACAACTTAAATATGGAGAGAGGCCAATTTATTTGTCTTAGTGAAGCCAAAATGTATTTCAGGTTCTGAACATATTTAACTCTTGGTTTTTCAGGACAGGGTTTCTCTGTGTGCTTTTGGAGTCTGTCCTGGAACTTGCTCTGTAGACCAGGCTGGCCTGAAACTCACAGAAATCTGCCTGCCTCTGCCTCCTGAGTGCTGGGATTAAATTCATGCACCACCAATGCCCGGCTCATATTTAACTCTTACTTTAGGGGAATAGTTTGGATTTCTTTGAGGCATGAGGAAAGAATGTGAAGAAAGAACGGGATTAACTTAGTCATAAGAAGTGATTTATTTTGTCCAATGAATTGTCAAACCTAGGCACCTGTGCTTTTTGGACAACTGCATTCCTGGGTGCACCCTCAGCCAGAATTTAAAGAGTAACAGGGTCTTTGAAAGAGGTGGCAAAATAGTGAATAATTTCGGGATTAGCAAAAACTTATAGTTTATAATATTTAGAGAACTAAGATAAAAATAGTTTAGTTTTTAGGATTTTCTGAAATATATTTTAGTGTTATCCCTTGAGTTCTTGGGTTTCTTAATTTATATTTATTTACTTTATTTGTATGAGTGTTTTTTTTTTCTACATGTATATGTACTACATGCATGCTTGGTGCCTGTGGAGGTGAAAAGAGGCATCGGATTCCCTAGAACTGGAGTTGATGGGTGGTTAAAAGCCATCATATAAGTGCTGGGAACTGAACCTGAGTCACCCCAAGAGTAGCAGGTGCTCTTAACCATTAGCTATCTCTCCAGCCACGACCCAGCAGTTTTCACTAAATACTACCAAAAATACAAATCGAAGTTTCTAGAAAAAAATCATATGTATTAGTTAAGAAAAGTGTATATATTTATATATCTGACTGCTCTGAAAGATCCCTCTCTCTCTCTCCCTCTCCCTCGTGTGTGTGTGTGGGGGGTGTGGGTGTGGGTGGGTGTGTACATGTATGTGTACATAGAGGCCAAAGGTCAACATTGAGTTATCTTCCTCAATTCCTCTTCACCTGAAATGGAAGTTCATCCATTTGGTTTGCCTGACTGGCGAGTGAGCTTGAGAGATCTGTTTGTCTCCACTTCCTCGGTACTGGAATAACAGGCTCACACCCTTATACCTAGATTGTATGTAGGTACGGGGATTTGAACTTAAGCTTTTAGGGCAAACACTTTACCCACTAAGTTCTGTCTCTTGAATTCCAGACCATGTTTCTAACATAGCCTTCAAGTGCTAAGGATTGTAAATATGAGCCATCACGAAGCTAATTATTTTGATTTTCTCATTTTTCTTTTTTAGCAGATTACAAGATTTTTTGAAAGTAAGAGTTATTCAGAAGCTCTAGAAGAAAAGAACAGAAATACAGAGAAGAGAAAAGAATTTAAAGAAAGGTATAGTTACATTTTAATTGTGAATTTAATGTGAACAGATATTCTGCAGCTAAACTTTTGAGTCTGTATCTGATGTAATTTATGCAAGCTACTTTTCTATTAATTTTATGAAAATATTATTTCTCTAAATGTTATGGACTAATATCCAAAACTGCTTGTTGTTTAGGAAGACCAAAGATATCATACAGCAAGAAATAGGGTAAGACCAACTCATCTGTTCTTTTTGTTGTTGTTTCTTTATGTAATAGCCCAGGCTGTTCTGGAAATTGCTTTGTAGATTTTGCTGCCCTTGAACACAGAGATCTATCTGCTTGCCTCTGCCTCCTGAGTTCATCTGTTCTGTAACATGTTAGTATACAAAAAATTTATTCAGTTTCTTTGGTAGGACTGCAAGAGTTAAACAATAGAGAAGCAATGATTTTACCCCCCCTCTTTTTTTTTCCTGCTTGACTAGTTCCTCCTTTATTACAGAGTATGAAGATGAGAGTCCAAATTCTTTTCAATCTACAGCATTGAATATTTTCATTGATACATTGGAGATAATACAAGGCATCAGTGAGGCATTAAAAACACAGTGCTTTTACCTGTTACTGTAGGGGGGACAATAAGTGTATTACTGTTGCTGTTTCTAGTCAATTTTCTTATTTGTTTCTGCATATAACCTATTTTTTTCTTAAATTTCACTCCTTAGACTCTGTTATCTGTATCCTAATTTATTGTCAACATACTTCCCTCCTGAGTTAATTTCCCTGATCCTACTTCTTTGGAACATTGATGCCTCCACTCCTACATACTCCTCATGACAGTTTGCCATTAATTTTGTGATGAAATTTTCAACCTAAGAAAACAACATAATTTTATTGCTAAGATTTGTGATGTTGAATTTATTTGTAAAACTCTGAACAAGGAAGAAATAAATACTACTTTTACTCTCATACCTTAAAGCAAAAATTATACCTACAGCGTGAACAAATCCTTAGTTAAGATGGAAAAGATATTAAGTATGTGTATGTTTCTATGTATAGGAAAAGGTGTAATATATGTAAGTTTTGGTACTAGCTGTGGCTTAGGCAGCCACTGAGGGTTGAAGGCCATAGAATATATCTTCTGTTCACAAAGGGAGAATAATGTATTTTTAATAGTGTTTATGCTCATTTGATTTAGAAAAAACTCAGTGGCATTATTCTTACACTAAAAGGTTGAAAGACACATTTATGACTATAATGTTGCTTTAATAATTGCTGTATTTATGATAGTTAATTTGTTTTGAAATAAATCTGTTTAATATTTGAAGTACTCTGAAATCTAAAACACATTATTTATAATGTATAAAATGGTTTTAATATTTTTTAAAAATGGTTATGTTTAAAAGGAAAGAGGGTGGTACACAGAAAAGAGCATTGGACTCAATTAAAATGGTACTGGCACTACTTACTACCAAGTAATTTAATACTGTGATAAAATCTGTTAAATGCTCTGAAAGCCCAGTATATCGTGATCTGCAAAAATGAGAAGTTTTAACTATATAGTATCTAAATATCCCTTCTGGGTTTAAATTTTAATTTTTACTTAGCTGATAGTAAATGTAAACTCTTCTCTTCAGAAGTTTTGAAAAGGATGAGCACGTATTGAACAGATCCTCTCAAAGTAGCCAGTTGTTACCACCTTGTGAGTCTCAAAAATTTGGAAGACGAATAAAGATGCATTCTTCAGAACCAAGAGTTACAGGTACAACATTTGTTTATCATTCACAAGCCCCACTTTTCTTGACAGAGAAGAAATAAAAAAGTAATTTTTACTTATCACTTGGTGTAAGAAATGACAATATTGAAGGCCTGTAGGCATGGGAAAGTACTATTTTAACTCTTCCATTTTTGAGAAGGAAATCATTGTGTAATGTTTTTAAAAGTGTTACAGTTTTGTAGCACAAATGTTAGAAAAGGATGGCGCTGCAGTAAAGGGATAGCTGCTAAAATATAGTGCTGGCCATTAAAATGTTTAAATCGGATTTAATTCAAGGGTCTGTCTGCAAATTAATCACATTATGTTTTACTATACTGTTTTAATTTTTTTTATTAATATCACTACTCTGTCTTCTTTAGTAATCAATTTTAAGAGAGTAGTTTTGTCACTTGACTGTTTTTTCATGTTTACATTCATGATTATTTTAATAACTAATATATAGTAGTAAATTAAAACGTTTAAAATAATTTCATATTTTAAGTTAAATACTTATAAACTTGATTTTTCAAAGTATAAAATGTGATCAAATGTTGGAAAGTTGAAGTCTAGAGCTGGATGAGTTGCTCAGTGGCAGAGTGTTAACTTAGCATATATGAGGTAGTGGCTTTGAGATTATGTTTGGTTTTGTCTTCAGAATTAATTTGATGTAACATATTTAATCTAGATAAAAAAGAAGAAAATACTGTCAGTCATTCAAAGTTTGCTAGTAGTGATTTGAAACAAAAAGAAAATGATTTACAGGTATGTATTTCTGTTTTTAATAGCATAAATGTTTGCATTGAATAAGATAATAAATGTAGATAAAATACAAGGTATATGTGGTCTAAAACATATGACATTCAATATAAACTTCCACCTTGTGATTAAATATCATTTAAAATATTTTTTAACATACCAAGTCTGATAGTAAGTAGACCAAAACTTTTGGAAAATATCTGCTAAATCCTTCACTGCGGTACTGATTTTATAGACTGTTCCTACAGCACTGTTTCATAAGGATTTCTGTCACTAACAAAATAAAAGAGACAACTTTTTGTTTTCTTGGCACAGGGTTTCTCTGTGTTAACAGCCTTTGCTGTCTTAGAACTCTCTTTAATAGGCCAGGTTGGCCTTAACTCACAATGATCTGACTGCCTTGGCATCCTGGGTGCTGGGATTAAAGGTATGCACAAAACAGGCTCAGAGACAATTAATATATAAAGAGACAAAAAATGTGACTCATGTAGCAATATAGCTTGGTTGCTATTGCTTTTGGTTGACTCCCAGAGCTTAAAGGTTCAAGATCCTATTGCTGAAGATACCATACACTTCCAGTACAGGACTCGGAAGAATTGAGCTGGATCTGACCTGGAAGTCTACCTGCTGAAAACTAGTTCTTTTAGTATTCAAAGATGCTATTTAAGCTGCAAAGGGAGAAAATCAAATAATGTTCCTACCTTATGCACTACAACAATAAGGTGTTTATCACTCTGCTTTATTCCACTGAAAAAAGGTCTCTCACTGAATGTGAAGCTTGATGTTTTAGATAGCTGGCTGGCCATTGATCTCCTTTGACCTGGCTGTCCCAGTCTTCCACGCCCAACTTTTATGTGGTTACTGAGAATTCTAACTCTGGTTCTCATATGCACAACAAGTACACTTACCAAAAGCCATTTCCCTAGCCCCTGGACAGAGACAGAGACAGAGAGACAGGGTCTTGACATAGTATAGACTGGCCTCAAATTCAATTTGCCTTTGCCTCATAAGTACTGGGATTATAGAAGGCTTGCATGACCACACACACACACCTTAACTAATTCTAAGTAATTGCTGTCTTGTCATAATGAAAAATAGAAGTCAAACAAAAGGAGCCATTTTCACTACAGTGGTACATACCTTTAATTGCAACACTTACGAAACAGAGGTGAATCTCATAGATCTCTATGAGTTTTGAGGCCAGTCTGAGCTATATAGCAAATTCTATGCTAGCTAGAGGAAAAAAAAAAAAAAGAGTCCTTTTTTGGGAAAATTAGCTGCCAAAGAAAGAGAAATTTACATATTTCCAAATTATTTGGGGGATTACAGAAGAAATCAAAATCGAATTTATAAGATTTAACAAAATAATATAAAACATGAAACAAACTGGTTCTCAGAGAAAATATGTATATTTAAAAACAAACATTATAAACTGAAAAAATTTAAATATCAAGTATTTCTACTTAAAAATTCAAGAGAACAGAATTCACACAATAGAGATTAATAAACAGAAAAGCAAAAACTAGTGATACTAAAATGTTGGATTGATACTGAGCATTGGTGTGGCATGCCTTTAATCCCAGCACTCAGAAGGCAGAGGCAGGTGGATCTCTGTGGGTTCGAGTTTCAGGACAGGGTCCAAAGCAATACAGAGAAACCCTGTCTCAAAAACAACAACAAACAAACAATAATAAAATGTTGGATTGATGAATCTGATCAAAAGTTAATGTACTTTAAATATCAATAAAATGCCAGCAATTTAAATAGCCCTTCTCCCCCCAAAACAAGGGAGACAAAAGGTAAAATAAATATGTTTGTCTTCTGGATAAATAGAAGAGCATCCTAAATATGGAAGACATTTTTTAAACATACTGAGAGAATACTATGTAATACTTTTTACCACTAAATTTGGGGTAAGATAGATATTTCCTTAAGACAATTTAAGTTACAAACAGACTAAAATGTAAATAAAAGAAAAGCACAAGTATATAGTCTCCCCGGCAAACCAATGCAATCTCTTAGAGCTGTTGTTACCCTCTTCCTTCCTCCTCTCAGCATGTACTCCTAGAGTTTCTCAGAACTCAGGAAAGCTTTCAGGGTTGCATCAAGGCTGCTCAGTCTTGATGCTACTGACTTATTTATTTATTTATTTATTTGTTTGTTTATGTGTTTGTTTTTGAGACAAGGTTTCTCTGTGTAGCTTTGGCTGTCCTGGAACTCACTCTGTAGAACAGGCTGGCCTCAAACTCAGAGATTCACCTGCCTCCACCTCCTAAGAGCTAGGACTAAGGGCTTACACCATCATGCTCAGCTGATACTGACATTTTTTGACTGGATAAATTATATGTTGTGGGTAGAGGCCAGTAACACCCTACTTCTAAGTTAATAACAAAAATATCTCCATATATTCTTACATGTTTTCTGACAGCAAAATTGTCCGACAACTGGGTTAAATTTCTTTGAACAATTCTAAAATACAGAAAAATTGAGACTATTTGGAGAATTATCACAGAAGACCTGTTTGATATTGAAGACACAGAAAAAGGAATTTATACAATTAGTTTAAAGAATGATCATAGCTGTAAAAATCTCAAATTTGTTAGTATAACATTAATAGAAAAATAATCATGACCACCTCTGGGAAATGCAATGGTCTTTGAAAATTAGAAAAATCTATTAATACACTTTCTAGTGAGATATCCACCCCACCCGCACCTTTTACACTGACAACATACCCCAGCTCCCAGGTCCCAGACCCCAGCTCGCTCTCTCACTTCCTGGTCAGAGACAGAGAGCATCCAGCGGCATCCTTGGGATGGGAACCTGCAGCAATCATTTGTTTCTGGTGTAAGTGACTTCTCACCGAATAAACATCCATCAGCCTATTGTTTCCCAGATTCTTATTTACCATTCTTTAATAATTCATTGCATTTACACATTAGTAAAACAGTTTAGTGTCCACTCAGAACTGGGGTTACAGACTGTATGATCTGCCATGTGGGTATGTAAGCCACCAAGGGGGTGCTGGGAATCCAACCCAGGTCAGTCTTAACCATGGAGCCATCTTTCCAGTTTCATGTACTTGTGTGATACTTACTCTGTGTGTGTGTGTGTGTGTGTGTGTGTGTGTGTGTGTGTGTGTGTGTGTGTGTGTGTTTCTGTGCCTTGGCACACATGTGAAGATGAGAGGATGAGTTTCAGGAGTCAGATCTGCCTTTCACCATGTTGATTCCCGATATCAGCTTCAAGTCATCAGGCTTGGCAACCAGTACCTTTATCTGCTGAACTATTTCTGTCCCTCCCAAGAGAGACTTTTTGTTTGTTTGATTGTTTTGAAATGGGGTTTCTCCACTTATCCCTGGCTGTCATGGAACTCATTCCGTAGAAGGACTGGTGGATCAAGAGATCCACCTGCCTCTGCCTCCCGAGATTAAAGGTTTGTGCTGCTGTGCCCAACTGAGATTTTTAAAGGACCTTAAGAGGATTCTCCAAGGATTGCCTGCCAACCATCAAAAACTTCACTCACTTTGTGCTTAAAAAGTAAAATGTATTTCTTTGAGGCATAATTCACATTCATAAAATTTACAATTTTTAAGTTCAATGATTTTTAGCATACAGGTTGTACAACTGTCACCATTGATCCCAGAACATCTGTATCACTTCATATATGTTTTTAAAAGGATATAGAAATGAGGTAGTCATATAAATAATAACTAATATTTGATTAGTGAATATGGATAAGATAGAATTTTTAAATTTTATCTTAAATGTAGGGTCACCTCAAAGTTAACCATACATGACAAAAACACCAGATTATTTAAGAATCCTAAACCTTTTGGTTTACCAGTGTATTTGCCTTTATGTTTCCTATGTAGTTATTTCAGTTAATGTGTGTAGTTGTAGATGTTGATAATGGTGTTGATGATGAGAATGAAATGCTTGTGTAATTAGAGACCCCAGCGTAGCAATGGTACATGATTATTATTTTATATAGGAAATCTAATGCCTAATTTCTTTCTTTCAGATATTTAATGACTCTGGTATGGATAGTCGCTCAAAAAGTTCACATGTTACAGCTGTTAACAATTCACAAGGCTTTATGCAATTCAGGTAATTTTTAAAATAAGAAAATGCCCAAAGGCTTGGGATATGGTTTAGCACTAGTGTATTTGTTTGCATTCAGTTCCTAACACTACTTCCCCCAAAGAAAAGAAACATCCTCTCTGAGATAATTTATAAATATTAACTCTGAAATAATAAAAATTATATTTGTTGCATTTTAGATGGAATCAATCAAATTACAATCAATGGATTGAAAAAAGACATACAGGTATTTATTGTTTATGTTTTTTCTAAATAACAAATTTTATTTATTTTTTATACTAAATAAAATCTGAATGTTTTCATCTCTGGTTAATGGACATATATGTGGTTTAAGAGTACATTATTTTTATCAGAAAATAAAATGAATACATTACCTTGTAGAAAATTTGGAAAACAGAAAAATATAAAAGAAACAAAATATTAACCAGATATAACTGACATAATACATTCTGATGTGTAGTCTCATACTCCTTTTTTCCAATACACGGGTTCATTTTGTTCTCTAGCCCCCCAAATTTGAATTATGCAATATATGTAATTTATATCCCAATTCCATCTCAATAATATACAATCATTACATTAAAAATGATATGAGGTTATCATTAATTTATTTGTAATGACTACATAATGTTTCACTGAATGGGTATAGCAGATTTCAGCTATTTTGTCACATTGAATATCTTCTCATTTCCAGTTTTTTTTTTTGCTATATAAATAATGCCATCTATATTATTTTACATTAATTTTTACTGCTTTGACCATTTTCTTTGGCTGAACATCATAGAAAGGTCATAGGATATATGTATGAGTTTATTTCCCCAAGATCAACTTAACTGTTGGAACTGTAGCATACAGATGTTTTCCAAATATCTATATATGGGTGTATCTACATATATATATATGTATATATATATGTAGATACGTAGTTACAAAAGCATACACACATGAACATATGTTTTTATATTGTATGCCATGTGCATGTATATATATATTTTGGTAATTTATTAATGAGTAACATTCTCTATATTATACTTATATAGGAGTAAATTGGGGGTGGAGAGACAGCTCAGTGGTTAAGAGTACATCAGTTCTTCCAGAGGACTTAACTCAGTTCCTGGTACCCACAATGACAACTTACAACCACCTGTAATGCCAGTTCCAGGGCATCGGTTGGCCTCTTCTGGCTTCCTTAGGCTGGTACACATATGGCCTGCATTCACTTAAATATATACGTATAAGTAAAAATAAATTCCTATAAATATTTGTAGACATATGTTTTTTAGAATAGTCACATTCTATCAGCCTGATTTTCTCACTTACATGGTTCAGCTGAAACAACATATGTATTCTATACAACTGAATACTCTCTTTACTTTCTCCTAAGGGGGGAAAAATATTATGCCTTCCTGTGCTTGTGATCTGCTATAGCTCTGTATAATCCCCTTCATAAGATAAGCTGATTGTATTAGACGAGAAGGAATAGCTAATCTCTTAAGAACAATGCACCTTTGACATAGAGATGTTGGAAAATACATATAATTGGCATCGTCCTACCTGTGTTAAGCTGGTACAATGAGGCTTCATGCTCAAGAATAATTATTGTAATTGTGAAATAATGTAATTATTTTAGAAAAAAACACAAAGACTTTCAACAATCCCTAAATCTATAATTTGAGGAAATTAATATGTGGTAAAAAGTAATAGTTGTGATTTAAAAAGGTACAAAGCTTTCAGAAGATAGATTCTGAAGTCCTTAAAGATTTATTTACCTTTGATTGATTTTTAATTATGTATATGTGTGTGTCAGAGTGTGAGTATATGCACATGAGTTCAGTTGTCCACAGAGGCCAGAAGGAGGTGTTGGATTTGTAATACATAAAACTGCCCAAAGAGTAATTCCACAAAGTGTAAAGAACTTTTACAAATCAAACAGATAAAAGCACACAACTCAATTAGAATGTCAGAATAGAGGCTTGGAGTGGCTTAGTAGGTAAAGCACTTGGTATAGAAGTGTGAGGACCTCAGTTTGGATCCCTAGGACTCACATAAAACTTGACGCAGTAGCATGTGTATGTAACTTCAGTAGTGCTATGATGAGATGGAAGGTGGACAGGGCAGTCCCTGGAAATTTGTAGACCAGCTACAAACAAGAAACCCCATCTCAAACAAAATTAAAGACAGTGATTGAGAGTCAGCCCTGTCTTCTGATTTCCACATGTGCATGTACTCTCACATACATGTGTCTACACAAACACACATGCAAAGATAAAAAAATTAAAACTTGGAAAATAGAAATGTGAATTGATACTATAAGAAACTTTTCTAGTAGGTGAATATGAAACAGTGCATAAGCAATAATGGAACTGTCAAGCTACAGTGAGATACTGTTACACATCTACCCAATTAGCAAATCTAAAAAGCCTATGAATATTAATATTCTTGAGAATGTTGAGCAGCAGGGACTCTCATAAACCAGTGATATGAACTGTAATTAATAAATTACTGTACATAGAAACCACCTAAATTAGTGCTAATTTTTTTGGAGATTTCATGATTTTTACAGTGGCTAGTTATCTCAGCCAAAATTTGTACAGCCAGTTTAGAAAAGTTTGATACCTGATATTGGGAGATACATATACTCTTTGTCTCATAATTAAACCTTACATATATACATAGAGAAATAGAACAATGGAATATATTCCATATATATAAGAATGTCATTATATCATTTCCAATATTCATTTGTTGTAGAATGCATCAAAATGTGGAATTTTTATGCCAGTAATAAGAAAACTATGTCTACACTTAGAGATGTGGAGGAATTGCACAAGTATATGCCAAATGGAGAGACATTAGATATATGTATAATTTAGCACGACATTTTAAAGCAGAAAAGTAAGATGAAGGTGATAAAACGTACTAGGAAATTATCACTGAAGTCAGGATAGGGATACCTTTGAGGAAGAGGACATGGGAAAATAGGACCTTTTGGAGTGGATGATGGTTACATGGATGTCCTCTGATAATTCTGTTAAACTGTTAGCTGTTATATTGTATGCCTTTATATATATGTATTGAGCAAAACCATATGAACTTGCCACTTTTGTAAATAGATATTTACAAAATGTTTCATACAGCTAAAGTAAACTATTTAATTTCATAATGAAATTGCATAAGTAGTTTATTCTTATATAACAAATAGATGCTGAATGTGGAAATAAAGAGACACTAAGACAACTAGGAGAATCAAAATGTACTTCACAGGTAAGCCAAAGGTTAGGTCTTCATCTTCTAAGCAAGCATCCTAATTTAAAAATATTCTGTGCCCATTTAAAATTTAGATTTATTATAATGAAGAGTATTTATGTAAGATGTTATGAGCTTAGAAGTCGGGTTCTAGGAAACTGGAAATTTAATTTTCTAGATCAAAAAGATCCAAAAATTTAATATGAGCAATTACCAAAAGGTTGTTATTTATAGGTAATGCTACATATTGAGATTGAAACCAATTCATGATTGAAGAAAATAATTTTTTTGGCATGATTGAATGATTTGTTATGTCAATTCAAGACTAGTGGTTGCCAGGAAAGTATCTTGATAATACAGTATAGTGGAAAGCTTTAATGAGACAGATGCAGTCTAAGGTTAAAATGAGAAATATGAAGCAATATTCTACTGTGAAGGAAATACAGGTAATGAATACATTATTTTTCATAGACACAAATCTGTAATGGGATTTGGTATAACCATATATGATAAATATCTCTCTCAGTCTCTCTCTCTCTCTCTCTCTCTCTCTCTCTCTCTCTCTCTCTCTCTCTTTCTGTGTGTGTGTGTGTGTGTGTGTGTGTGTGTGTGTGTGTGTGTGTGTGTGTGTACAAAAATGAGATAAAGGAAAAGTTAGTATTCAGGTTCTCAGTCTTTAAAGTGGTATAAAATTATAATGGCAAAACATACAAAAGCAAAGTGGGAAACTGTTAATATTTGCTTTAAAGCACAGTTACCTGCAATAACATACAGAGATTTATTACAGTTTGTACTCTGAGAGTTCATTGTTAGTTGGTCTCAATGCTTTTGACCTATAGTGGGGCACATATCATGGTGGAATTGAAAAATGGAGTCAAACCCCTCATCTATGGCTAGAAATTGTTTTTAAAGAACAGACCCACAGTCCCCTTTAGAACATATCACCCACCATGATCTAAAGAACTCCTAGACCCTTCCCCCTAGACTCCTCACTACCTCCCAGTAATGCTAGGCTGGGATTAAGCTTTTATCACAGATTCAGATTATAGCACAAAGCAATAAACAAAATTGCTTAAAACTAGATTTCCTTTTCAAGGACTTAGCAGAGTACAATGTGGAAATTTTAAAAGAAAAACCACTTCTCAGTATTTTTCTTCAATTTCAATACATTTTGCTTATCATTTACTTTTTTCATGTAAAGATACGAGAGATAAAGCTGGGAAGAAGAGAATTTTCTGACAAAATAACTGGTTTTCTGTTAAAGTATGTGTCACTGTATGTATGTTTCCTTATCTATGAAGTGATAACAGGTTAATGTGGTACATTCTACCTTTTGCATTATATGGGTGTTCTTTTACTAAGTAGTAACAGTCATTGTGAAGTGTTCTGTTGCTTTCCATCTGCAGGCCATGTTCATAGAACACTTTGGAAAGTCAGGAGAAAATAACAGTGCTGAAGAAGAAGAAAGAACTGAGAATTTTCCACACACTCCTGAAACTCCTTTATTTTTAAGATCTCTGGAAGCTATGAAGATGCCTGAATCTGTGGAGAAACTGCAGTTCCCTAAAAGCCCCTTCTTTGAAATGTAGGATTTTTTTTATTAATAATTCTACTTGAATTATTTATACATTGAGTTATGTAAGTAATTTATAGGAGTAGTAAAATATCTACTTAGTTAGAACTTGAAAATTTTTAGTATTTCAGTTATGAAAACAAGGGAGAGACCATGTACTCATGCACCTGTTTGTACAGTTGTTATTGTTCTGCCATTCTTGTTTCATAGACTCTCCTCCATGTTTTTAGTTCATTTGTTTGGGATTTGTTGTTAAAGTGAAGATGATATAGATCCTGAGTATCCAATGTGACAATATATAGGTTTCAGAATTCACAAATGATAAAAAATGTGGAAAAATTAAAAAGTCAGGCTCAAGAAGTACTGATACATATAGTAGTTGTAGACTACTTATTGAATAATGTTTCAACAGTTTTCCATATGTGTAGTGTATGAAACAAGAATTCCTATTTCTTAAGACTAAGTGCCCCTAATATAAATATACAACATTGGAAGTCACTGATAGAGGGTTTGCAGTCAAGAAAGCATTGCTACCCTTGGTCTTTGGGTTCAGTTCAGTCTGTTCCTTAATGCTGAACCCTAAGTTCCTCTTAGACCTAAATCAGATTTTGCTTCATCAGGTGTCTCTTACCTGTGTTCTACTTACATATTTTAAATTGCTAGTAAGAATTTTATGTACAAATGCCATGCATTTGACTCAAGTAAAATGTATTCAGAATAGAACTTAGCATCAAGTCCTAAAATTATGAATGAATGTTGTATTATATGCTAAAATTCTGTGGATGAGAGCATTATGATCTGTAAAGGTATGTGATTCATTTATAATCATAGAGATTACTGTGGCAGTATTGTCAAACTTGTACATAATATAAAACCATTTATATGTATATGGTTAGGGGGGACTTGAGAGTGAACCTAAGGCCTCACTCATGCTAATTACATACTGGCCAAAGAGCTACCCTCCATCCTTTTTTTTTTTTAACACTTAATAAACCTGGTGGTGGTGGTGGTGCACACCTGTAATCCCAGATCCCAGCACTTGGGAGGCAGAGGCAGGTGAATCTCTGAGTTAGAGGCCAGCCTGGTTTATGGAATGAGTTCAAGGACAGCCAGGGATACATAGTGAGGCCCTGTCTTGAAAAAGTAGCCAACCAATCAACAAAACAAAAACACTTTATAGAGCCCTGTGTATAAGCAAATTTGGGGCACTTTATAATATTATTTCTTTTATTTTAATAACAACTTTATGAATCATTGGTACACTATTATTTTATTTTATAGATGAGGAAACAGAACCATAGGTAATTCAATCAGTCAATGTTAGAGTTGAGTTTTTTGTTTTGTTTTGTTCAGAGACAGGGTTTCTCTGTGTAGCCCTGGCTGTCCTGGAATTCACTTTGTAGATCAGTCTGGCCTAGAACTCAGAGATATACCTGCCTCTACCTCCTGAGTGTTGGGGTTAAATTCATGTGGCACCACTGCACGACTTAAAGTTGAGATTTTAAACTCAGACCATTCTGGCCCTATATTGTATATTGTTTAATTTGTTATTCCAGATCATTTATTGTTTACCTTCTCTTATATAAAACTCTTTAATGTCTGACTTCTTATTAAAACATGCCTTGTGACTAGTTTTCAAGACCTTGAAGACACTGTCAGAGATGAGAGCTTAGATTTTGAGTGTGAATTCCCACATCTAAATTTCAATTTTGGTACTTAACTATTTTTTTAAGTAATCACTTAACTTTATAAAATTCAAAATTATTTGCTGTAAAATGAAAATGACAATAACAATTTTTGGTTTGATGGATTGTTTAGAGAAGTAAATTGCATTTATGTACCAAGAATAGTGCTGACTTTTCTCAGTAAGAATTCCCAGTTAATATCTTTTGATTGATTTTTATATTCCTAGTCAAACCATCCTTTATCCATAAATCTGTCACTTTGGAACCCACTTCTAACCCTTCTTTACAAATTCTTACTTGTATGGCATTGTTTATAATGATTCCCAGCCTGGATTGTTTAGTAATACATTTATAACATTTTGGTGATTTTTAAATCTTTCTGTAACAGAACTAGAAATGTACCTGAAGGACAAAAACAAAAGGATTCCCCTGGATTTTCATTTCTTATGAGCTATACTTCTAGATCACCTGGACTGAATTTATTTGATTCTAATGTATCTGATTCAGAAATCTCATCAGATCAGGTAAAGTGATTTATTTCTAAAAATTGTACATCAGAGCTTTAGGCAGTTTTAGTTCTTTAGTACCAAACTTTCTAGGGACAGAATAATTACAGAGGCAACTTTTTAAAAATGCTATGGATATAACTCAGTGGTATAGTGCTTGGATATAACTCAGTGGTATAGTGCTTGACTAGTGCCCTTGAGACCTCCAGCATGGAAAAAAGTTCTGAATATTGATAGTATAGAAAAAGCCCCTACTACTTTTTCATTCTTAACTTCAGACAACCCAGATTCATATTTCTTTATTAAAAGATAATCTTGAGGTCAGAGAGATGATTCAGCGGTTAAGATCACTTGATGCCCTTCAAAAGACCTGAGTTCAGTTTCTAGCATCTGTGCCAGGCTGTTCATAATCACCTGAAACTCCAGTTCCAGGGGAGCCAACGCCTCTGCCAGCCTCCAAGGGCATCTGTACATACATGGCACACATACATATACACAGAAATACATGTCAATAATAATAAATCTTAAGAGAAAAAAACCTCTGGCTGGGATATGGCTTACATAATGGTTGAGTGCTTGCCTACCATTTATGAGGTCCTGAGCTTGATTTCCAGCACCCAAATCAAATTAAATAACAAAAAAAACGTTAAGATATAGATAATCTAAATTATAGTTAAAGGCAGAGTAAAATGAATTTGGTTTCATAACTAATATGTTACACATTTTCAGGGTAAAAATAAACTACATATTCTCATTTAATTCATAATACTATTGTGTTAGTGTTTTCAGTTATGTAAGTACATGGCATTACTTTCATTAGTTAATTTTAAAAGACAAAAGACCTGAAGAATTTGCACCAGCATCACTACTTTCCAGTGATGTAAATCACTATAAACTGTTTGCTTTTAAATTTAACAATTAAAGACATTATTAACTCAAACTTTAGTAGGAATATACAATAAAATATAGTAGTTAAAATTAGACATGGAATCCTACTCAATATTTGGACATGGACATGTAGAGTGTAAAATAGAAATAATGACAGTGGCTGTCATGGAGTTTATGAATATTAAATGAGTTTATACACATAAAGTATTATCAAAAGTACTACTTACTAATGCTATATAGCACAAATATAAATATTTTCTTGTTATTGCTCATTTAAATAATCATACCTAGGCACATTTTATGTGGCTTAAGTTATTGTTGCAATACGTTAAATTGAAAAAAATTACAAATTTATTGATACAAAATATGGTATTTCACATCTTATAATATTTAATGTGTTTAGCTTTTGTTGTTTATACATTTCTTTCATAAACAAGTAATCTCTAAAAGGAGTGTCTAGACATGAAAAAACAGACTACAAGAGCTAAATTGTTTTTTACAATAGTAACATGAACTTAAATATAAATAACTTTAGTAGGAAGCATAGACATTTTGAATAAAGAAAATTGTAAAACCACTGAAAAATTATTGAAGGCATAAATAAATGAGGTATTTACATAGGAAGAAATATTATGAAAATCTATTTATTTCCAATGCAATTTAATCATAACATAATTGAAATCTTGAAAATTTGGCTGGGTGGTGGTGGTACACACCTTTAATCCTGGCACTTGGGAGGCCAAGGCAGGTGAATTCCTGAGTTTGAAGCCAGCCTTGTCTACGGAGCAGATTCCAGGACATTCAGGTGTACACAGAGAAACCCTGTCTCTAAAAATAAAAACAAACCAACAGAAACAAAAAGAAATATTGGAAAATGATGTATTTTTAATTTTTGCTTCATTTTGTTTTGTTGTGATAAGTTGGGGAAGGAGACCACCCAATTAATACATTTCTTAGGACAAACATCATGATGAATTATCAAGAAAATGCTCAAAAGTAAAACTGGTAATAGGATGAAATTCTAAACAAGTATTTAACCCAAAAGAAGACAATAAAGAAGGAATTGAGTAAGAAAGCATAAAGGCAGTAGTGATGCACACCTTTAATCCCAGCACTCAGAAGTAGAAGCAGGAGGAGGCCAGCTTGGTTTATGGAATGAGTTCCAGAACAGCCAAGGCTACACAGAGGAACCCTGTCTTGAAAAACTGAAAAAAAGAAAAAAAAAAAAGAGAGAGAGAGAGAGAGACAGAGAGAGAGAGAGAAAGAGAGAGAGACATGTCAATATAAAGCTGATGATAGGTTGAAAATTAATTGATGTAAAATTATATTTCATGAAAATTCTAAGAAGGCCATAGTAGTTATATTATCACTTGGGTTACCCTTCATGATAAAGATATTGCTAGAAATAAGAGATAATGTATTTTTAAAAAGCTCAATTCATAAGAAAGATACAACATTCACAAATATGGTTTATGTATAGTGACAGCTTTACAGCATGCAACATAGATGTATGTTAGTGGTGGAGTGTTTGCCTAGCCTTTACAATGCCTTGGGTTCAATTCCACATAATAAAATTTATGAGTTATTTGGATAATTAATCAAATTTGCATAAGAGGTAAATGGATACCCAGCTATGGAGGTTTTATACCCCCTTTTCTCAACAGTTGTTAAAATTAATCAACATAATAAGTATGTCCTGTAAGATCTGAATCAGTTTCTTTAGTCTCATTGACCTTGGTGAATACCATATCCAAAACTCTTAAGTTCTCAATTTCTGATGTTATAATTACAAGATAGACTATGTTTTGGTTTATTAAATGCATCTTTATAAATATAAAAGTATTGGAATCAGAGTGTGTTCTCTGGCCACAATGAAATTAAATTGTGACTTATAAATTATGTAGAAAAAAATCCTAAACATTTAGGCTATGAGGCATGAAAATAGTTATGAGAGAAATCAGAAAATATTTTGAAATTACTTACTAAGAAAATTCAGCATTCAAAATTCTAGAATGATAACACAACCAGAGCAAAGATAGTAGTTAGATAACTTACTTAATAAGACAAAGAATTAATAGAAAAGAATGCTCTGAAATTGGTGATCTTTGGTTTTCTTTTGAAAAGATATAAAAAGAAAAACAAAGCAAAGCAAATACAAAGTGAATGAAGAAATAAGAAACCCTAGAAATCAATGAGCTGAAAAAAAAACCCAGAAAATTAAGAAAGCCAAAGTTGAATCTTTGAAAATGATTAACAAGACTGACCAACTCCGAGGTAGACTGTCAAAAAGAAAAAAAAAGGCCACTTACCTCTATTAGAAATTAAGAGGCTATAAGTCATAACTATTTTAAAATATATTGGTGAAAGGAACTCATTCTACACATTAAAGTGGATGAAATGGCTCAACAATGGATTTAAAAAGCCTGATGCTTTCTTTGACTGGGGCCCACATGGTGGAAGGAGAGAACCTATTCCCACAAGTTGTTCTCTGATCTCCACATATACAACATACCACATGTGCACCTACAAATGCACACACATAGTAACTAAATGCATAGAACTGTATAAGCTTGAGTGTATTCAGATGGTATGATAAAGGTATAAGGACTGATTCAATAATCAGTGGTATAGGCTAGAAAGTCTTGAAACCAACGAATTTAGAATGTAATAAAGGTGGAACCATTAGTTTTAAGAATAAGCTAGGGACTTATACTACATTACACCAATAAAGCTTATCAGATTAATTAAATTAAATTTAAAAATATTAACCATAAAGTGTTCAGAAGAAATAGTGGGATGATTTTCTGAGTGTAAATATTTTACATATTGCTATAAATCAAGTTATTAAGCTTTATTTATTTGTTACAGTACTAGGAATTCAACCCTAGGCCTCAGGAATGCTGTAGATGAGCACTCTACCACTGAGTCATGTCCTCCAGACCAATCCTTGTTTTAATATAATTAAATGACCAATTTATCCATCCAGTGCTAGAGATTGAACCAAGAACCTCATGTATGCTAAATAAGGATTCTAACACTGAGCCACATCCTGAGCCCAAAGCTTTGCAATATGCTATATAGAAAGTTACTGTCATATCTATTCTAATATTACATGTTAAAAGTACAGACTCTAGTGTCAAATATAAATGCAACATATACTGTTCTTTTCGTTTCACAAGTAATAGTTAGTGGGAATTATTTTCCAGTTTAATGAACATTACTCTTCAGGAAACCTAAATCCTCCTTCATCACAACAAGAAGTTGGTAAGTGATTTGAAATTTTCTACATATAAAAACATGTTACTTCTCCTCCATGGTGCTTGGTTTACCTCCAATTGATTTTTTAAACACTCAGTTTATTTATTTAAAACTACTTATTTCTAGACAGCATTAACTAAGGAGATAGTGCTGTAATCTCATCACACAGAAAGCAGTGACTGTTCTGTTCTTCTTTCTCATCCTCGTGCCCTTTCTTCTTCTTCCTTCCTCATTTTTCAGCACTTAAACATTTTTCACAACTTGCCAATGCTTGTTTCCTTCTGTATTTCTGACTTCTCAATTATCAGACACCATGCTGTCTTGCATTTGTTATCATATTTTTTGGACAAAATCATCTTCTATTTTTCTGGTACATATTTTTTATTGGGTAGCCTTTCTTCTTTTATTCTTTGATTAGTCACATTTGTATGTATATGTATTCCATTTGTTACAAGGGACAGCTTTTGGCTTTGGTGAAAGAACAATAAACAAGAATTCAAGATGCTTATAGGGCTTGTGTTCTATTGGGAAGGACAGAAGACAGACAGATATCAAAGTATGCTATATTAGAGCAACAAATACTTTGTAGACTTGAAGTGGTAGTCAGATTCATATTATAATTTTTAATATATGTACTTTGTAGAAGGATGCAAAATAAAAGATAACAGCACATACAATTTGTCTCATTGAAATCCCAGCAGCTACTCAAGTAATAAGATTACTTTTGCTACCTCATCCACATGGAACATGTCCAGGAACATGTTCATGTTGCCATGAACAAGACACATGCATGCAGGTGTCCTTGACATACAAAAGCTACACTATTTTCTCCCATCAGTCATTTATCCCATTGTAGTCATAAGGCTGAAGACCTGTATGCTAAGTCATAGGTTCTCTAAATGAGGTATATTTTTAGATAGCACTGTTGGCTGGTACAACATTCTATATTGTCCCTGATTCTGTATTTTCTAAGCATATAGTACTATGAAAAGTAAAACTCCATGTGTGTCTGACTCAGCCATGCCTTGAGTTAACCCTTATTATTGATCACAGATACTAGGAAGGAAAATAAACCAGAATAAGAAGACTAGGAAATTCCTGGTTTAGGAAAATGGTTGCTGTACCACAAGGGCATTCAGAAACACATCATTGAAAGACATTTGAACACAGACGTGAAGGTGATGGAGGTAGTAGTAGCTGCTGAAAAAAGTATTCTAGGCAGAGTGAAAAGGTCTTGACAGGATAGCGTGCTTGGTATGTTCAGTGAAAAGCAGGCAAAGTGTATGATTAAAATGGAGAGAAAGGACAATAGTGCAGAAAAAGAAATCAGAAGTTTGAGAAGGAACAAGTCATGTGCAACCTTTTGATCATTAAAATCTTTGAATTTTCTTTTAAGTGAAATAGGAAGCTACCAGATGGTTTTGAGCAAATGACTGAAATGATCTGACAGGTTTTTTGTTTGTTTGTTTGAAGGATTCATGTGGATTGCTATATAGAGAAAACACTATAAATGCTTGTAGGGAAGATGATTAGCATGCAGTAAATAATTAGCATGATTAAAGTAATTCACATGGAAACTGGTGGTTGTTACAACTTTTTTTTCAAACTCTGGGCCCTTCTGACTGGCTAGCGATGAGCTCTTTATAAGTAAGGTATCTTTTGACATTAAAAACTCAGTATATCTGAAATAAAAGATATTCTTCTTCTAATATCCCTAATGGTATCTCCACACTTCTGCTTGTCAAGATTCAGAGTATCAGTGATAATTTTAGCTTTTCTCTGTTGTTGTGACTAAATACAGCTAGTCATTAAGTTGTATTAGTTTTTTTTTTTGGAAATACTTTTTTTCTATTTTTTCTTAGAGTATTGTTTCTGATTCATAACCATTCACATGGGATATAACAGTGAAATCTTAATTGGTCTTTACTTCTCAGTTTACCTATAGATCACAGCTTCACATTTTCTGTGCATAATGTTGACTATCAATCTGCCATAGTCAGATACATACGCTCTCATTGATTGACATTTATGTATCATCTTCCTACTTTTCTAAATTTTAATTCCAATGTAGCATTGAAGCTCTTTTTAAAAATGCTTTAAATTTTTAATTTTTAAATTACCCATGCTTTGGTCAGACTGAAGAGCATATCTCAAATATATGCAGACATCTTTACCTGCTTGTTTCTTATAACCTTCAACTTCCATCTTTATCTCTAAAAACTGCCTTCTCTTCCATAAAACCTCTTGTTTCTACCTTCTACCTTCCATCCCCCCACCCCAAATCTCTCCTTCACTTTTCTCAACCTCTTCTTTTTGAGACAATGTTTATACTCTATATAATATCATTAAATATATATGAATGGATATAAAACATCCTTTGAAACTTTTAAGACAAGGGCTTTTTTTTTTATATATTTACCTTTTGGATTTCTCAGAGCACCTAAAATACTGTCTTATACAGTAATAGACTTTTATTTATAGAATGCTTAGAAATTTTATGAAAACTTCATAGGAATTTCTTAAATTAAAAAGAAAAATAAAACTCATTCATGCAATGAGAAATTCAAGGCTTTATTTCCTTCTCAGTTTGTTTATTGTCTGTTTAAGTCTTATGATTATGAAATAAAGTTAGCAAAGAATAAAATAAAAAAGGGGAGTGGGGAGCACAAATATCTGCTCATCCTGCTAACCAGCACTTTTGACACTGGTTGCTTTATGCCACTTGTTTCAAATAAGCCTTTGTATTGCTGAGATTTTAAATTATTGAGTAATAGTTGACTTTTAAAATATTGAAAAATAATTTTGCTTTTAGTTTTAAATAATGAATAATGAATGAAAATTGAAAGCAAATCTACACATGAAGCTGATTTATAATTTTTTTTCAAAACTGTGGAAAACTTCAGATTTGTCGAAGGTTTTGAACATTGGTATAAAAATATTATGTAATTACTCAATAAATAATAGCTGGGTAATATATTTTCACCTTTAGTTATCACTACTTCTAGATGTCCTTTCCAACCATTTTGTACTTGTTTTTCAAAGTAACCTCATAAAGCAGTTTAAGTTATGTTTTATCTGTGATCGAAAATGCTTAATGGTTTCCTGTTATGTATTTAATCCTACATTCTACAGTGAGGCATTCAGTAGTCTTTGCAAACTCGTCTTCATTAATTCTCCTATTTAATTCTTTTTTATTTTTCGCATATCCTGCTAAGTTGGATGAATTTATCTTACCCTACTGTTTCCTATGCATACCTGTTTCTGGCCTGTGTGCTATTTTCTTTTTGAGATGTCTTCCCCTACTTCTTGTTATGTATGCAAGTTCTTTTTTTCCCCCTCTTTTTTTAAATTTAAATTAGAAACAATCTTGTTTTACATATCAACCCCAGTTTGCTTTCCCTCCCATTCTCCCTAATGCCCCTCACTAATGCCCCCCCATCCTATCTGCTTTCTGTTCCCCAGGGAGGGTGAGAACTTCCATGGGGGATCATCAAAGTCTGTCACATTCCATGTGACTAGGCTGAGAGAGTTTCCTCTATGTGAAATGGTCTCTGAAGTCCATTTGTACACTAGGGATAAATGCTGATCCACTCCCAGAAGTTCCATAGACTTCCCAAGAGTCCAGGGAGCCTGGGTTGGTCCTATGCTGGTTTCCCAGCTATCAGTCTAGGGTTCATGAGTGCCCCCTTGTTCAATTCAGCAGTTTCTGTGGGTTTCCCCTGCCTGGTCTTGACCCCTTTGCTCATCACTCCTCTCTCTCTCTCTGTAACTGGATTCCAGGAATTTGGCTCAGTGTTTAGCTGTGGGTCTCTGCTTCTAATTTCTATCAGCTACTAGGATGGCATATAAGGTAGTCATCAATCTCACTATAGGGGAAGGACATTTAAGGTAGCCTCTCCACTATTGCTTAGAGTTTTAGTTGTGGGTATTCTTGTAGAGCTCTGGTCATTTCCCTAGAGACAGATTTCTCTTTACACCTATAATGTCTCCTTCTATAAGGTATCTATTTTCTTGTTCTCTGTTCTTCCCTGACTTAGTCTTCCTGTTCCCTCATGTTCTCCCACCTCCTCTTCTCCCCTTCTCTTTCTCCTTCCCCCATGCTCTCACTTTGCTCAAGAGATCTTATCTTGTCCCTCTCCCCTTCTCCAGGGGACCATGCATGTCTCTCTTAGGGTCCTCCTTGTTTCCTAGCTTTTTTGGCAGTATGGATTGTAGGCTGGTAATCCTTTGTTCTATGCCTAGTATCCATATATGAGTGAAGACATACCATGTTTGTCTTTTTTGTGACTGGGTTACCTCACTCATGATGGTTTCTTCTAGTTCCATCCATTTGCCTGCAAATTTCAAATTTCCGTTGTTTTTGTCTGCTGAATAGTACTCCATTATGTAAATGTACCACATTTTCTTTACATTCTTCAGTTAAGGGGTATCCAGGTTGCTTCCAGGTTCTAGCTATCACAAATAATGTTTCAATGAACGTAGTTGAACATATGTCCTTGTATGAATGTGTGTCCTTTGGGAAAATATGCCTAAGAGTGGAAATGCTGGATCTTGAGGTAGACTGATTACCATTTCCTGAGGAACCACCATACTGATTTCCAAAGTAGTTGTACAAGTTTGCACTCCCACCAGCAAAGGAGGAGTGTTCCCCTTTCTGCACATCCTCTCCAGCATAAGTTGTCATTGGTGGTTTTGATTTTAGTTATTATGACAAGAACAAGGTTTTAGCTATTATGACAAGAGTTGTTTTTATTTGTATTTCCTTGATGGCTAAGGATGTTGAGCACTTTCTTAAGTGTCTTTCAGCCATTTTAGATCCTCTGTTGAGAATTCTCTATTTAGTTAAGTACCTCACTTTTTAATTGGATTATTTGGTGTTTTGGTGACTAGCTTCTTGAGTTTTTTGTGTATACAAGTTATTTACACACTTGAATTCAAATTATTTGTAAGTAGGGTTTAAGTTAGAGTATACCTTTCCATAGTACTAAAGGCAATGCCTTGTGTATATGAAGAATACATTTAACTATCTGCTAAATAGAAAAATGATTCAATGTTCACCTATTTATTGTATGTAATACTCTGCAATCTAGTAGGTTAACTTTTATATAACATGAATACAATATTTTAATATTTATATTCTTCAGGAAACTTATTTGGGAAATTAGAAGGAGAAGATACCTTCACATTTTCCTTTCCCTCAGACTCTTCAACTCACACATTTGGAGCTGGAAAGGATGACTTTAGTTTTCCATTTTCTTTTGAACAGGATCAAAATACAGTATCTTCCTCTTCCTCAAAAGATTTTTCATCCTCACAAGATAAAACACAATTTATGTTTTTTTGAATTATTATTTTTGAACTAATTAATGCTCTATAATAATGTAGAAAAATCTGTATTATCACTGAATGCTTGAAGATATAGTTTTGTCCATTAAAGTAGTAATTGGTTACTACATGATTGAAGTCATTTAAGTACTGAATATTTTATTTTTATTTGTAACATTAACTAATCATTATTTATTTTGATTTTGACTTTATAAGCCCTACCAGACAGTCCTTCTATCTTAGAGACTTTGGTACATTTTCCATTAATTTTTTTTATAATGTTGTCCATTTATCCCTGGGATTTATGTTTTAGTCTGGTAGTATTTTAGTTATTTTGATAATAACAAGACTGCCTCCAAATGATTAGAAGACCTTTTAATGATAACTGTGAAAAATTAATATTTAGCAGTTAAAAGTCTTAGAATCACTGGGTTTTATATTTGCTTCATTATTGCAGGATACAGAATGGAATTCTGATAGTAATCTTAAAAAATTAATGTCAATGACAGTAAAGGTTTATGTTATTTTCTTCTAAATGCAACAACAGTAAAATTCTAATTTTGTTATGTTACTATGTCTTTAAAAAAGTGAAAAGTGAAAGAAAGACTAATATCTGAAAATTGTATTGTTATATCTCTGGTTGTCCTGACTTTGGTTAAACCTTTTTTGAAGAATAAAAATAAATCTGTTTTCCATCTTCAACAAGGAACATTTCATATTGACATGTTTAGTTTTGTTTTGTTTCATATTTGTATTTCATGTTTATATTTCATATTTCATATTTGTCAATTAGACACAGCTTAAATTAAGATATATAAAGTTTGATGAAATTATATACATTGCTCAATATCTTTATGTGCTTTTAAAATTGAGTTATCAATAAAGAGTATTACTCTGTATTTTGATGTGTAATTGCTGACAGATTTTTAAATCTTTTTCCATATAATCAAACTTCAGAGAATACCCACTTGGTTTCTCCTTGCTGCCAACAAGAAGTTCAAAATCTTTGGGAATCCTCACCCCTACTCATTATTTAAAACTCAAATGCTTTCTAAAGCCATTTTCAATGTTTCAGTTTTGGACCCCCCCAATCCCTATTATATGAGCAAAAAATTGCTTCTTACTATATTTTGGTGCATGTGCGTGGAATTATCATTCTCAATATACACAACAAAATTTGAGTGAAGGTTTGTCTGGGTTCTTCCGAATATCCATCGTATGTCACAGTTTACTGAATTAAGCCTTTCCAAAGACTTCAGGAGGCTGATATAACTCATGAAAGAATTTAAGACTACTTTAGACTATGTTACAAGTTAGGTTTTCCTGCCAGCCGCCGCCTGGTCCCACCGCCACCGCCAGCCCCCAATAATACACAGAGACTTTGTATTAGATAAAATTCTAGTTTCTTATCGGCTAGCTCTGTCTTAATTATTAACCCATTTCTATTAATCTAAGTATTTCCACGTGGTCTCATCTTACCAGAGAGAGGGCCCAGACTTCTGTTCTCTCCAGTCTCTACATGTTGACTCCTCCTTACTACTTCCTCTTTCTTCCTTGTCTCCTAGTCCCTCCTATCGTCCTTTCCTATTGGCCAACAGTGCTTTATTCATTAACCAATACAAGAAACATATTTACAGAATGACATCTCCCATCATCTCCTCATTTCTGTCTAAAATAAAATGAAGGGTTTTAACCTTAACATAGTAAAATATATCATACAACAGTTATCAAATAAGAATCACAGTTAACAATAACATTTAGTAAGATTTAAAGACAGTATTTCATTATCTATCCTATCTTTGTGAGTCTAAAGTCTTAAATGTAATTTATCTTTAATCCTAACTAAGGAAAACTATAACCATATCTGTCTTCAATTCCATCAAAGACCACAGAAGGATAATATATAAACTCTAGAAATGACAGAGACAACTCACTGCCTGGTCAGTCACCCAAAGTTCTTCTGTAATGTTCCATCTATCAGCCATAGTGGGTCTGTCTGTCAGACTCCTCAGCAAAGCAGGAAACTTTAAACTGTCCACCTGTATTGGCAGTTTGTCAGTCACTTTTCTCTGTGTCCTGCAGAATATCTGGCAGACCCTTCCATGAAACAAGAACCCTGAGGGTCCTGTATGTCCAGTTTATACAGCATAAAGTCAAACAGTCCAGACAAGAGCAGTATCTTGCCCATATGGCTAGTCTTGCCATATTGAAAGCAGACTTCGTAATGACTTTCTTCGATGTCCATCTTCCTTTCTGATGTAGGTAGTGTTGCCAGGAGCAGTTGTGCCTCACTGTCAAGAAAACCCTAAACCATTTTAAATGCCATATTCTGTAGGTCTTTGAAAGGTTTGAAGAATGCCTATTCAACTCAAATACATCTCTATATATCTAGAAATCCTAACTCACCTAACTATAAGTTTTGACTATTATAGGTAACTATCTATAATCTGCACTGAATTATACATTACATTTCTAACTGAGCTATATAAATACAGTACCTAAACAAGAGGAGAAAAATACATATCACAAAATTGACCTTAAATTTGTATCAATAAATGAAAATCCATTCCAAAGCAAAGTATACATATTTATACCATATTCCCCTTTTTACCTTTAAAAAGATTGGTTGTGGTCATTAACCATTTATAACCAAGCCCACTTAAATGAAAAAAAAACATAAACAATATTTGGGAATTTGGGTGTTGTTCTTTCCAAATTGCTTTCTGTTGGTAGGGGGCACTGTCATGGGGATCCTAAGAAGATGAAAAATCTTAGCTGTAGTCTGCAAGGCTGCTTTGTCCCAACTGTTTTGGATGTTGGATCACCTGGGACACTGTTTCAGGGGGTCTGGCTTGATCAAACCACATTAGTCTGGAAGAAATCCACAGCTTTTCATTTTCTGTGGAAACAAAATTAGAAATCCTTTCCCCCAGTAACTTGTCTTTGAACTTAAATCTTGGAGTCAAAGCATTTTTAAAATATATAAATTGAATTAATCCAGCAGCATTTCTTTTATCAATTGTTATTTCCTCAGCAGTCAATTTAAAGATAACAGAATAGCATATAATATCCAAAGTTTCTCTGTGCTTACCATCTTTGTGTGGCTTCTTTATTACTCTATTTCTTCTACTTCTATTTTTACATATTTTGAGACAGGGTTTCTCTGTGTAACTTTTATCTGTCCTGGAATTCACTCTGCATACCAGGTTTACTTTGAAATCACAGAGATCTGTTTGCCTCTGTCTCTGGAATGCTAGAATTAAAGGTGTGTGCCACCAACCCAGCTACTCTACTTCCTTTTTTCTTTTATAAACCATTGTGTCCTGTTTCTTTTGCTCTCCCAAGCCTACGTATATTTTAAAACACACTGTAAACCTTTAGCGGTTTTTCTTAATATGACTCTGTCTTTACTGCAAATCTTTATCTTTTTATGGCCACAAGTCTTTTATCTGTTAAGCAACAACATTGCTAAAATGAAAGCCACAGTTGTTTTAGTCACAGTCTATCCAAGATG